>JABUQX010023786.1:12500-15000 GCA_015478945.1 Trachelipus rathkii | reverse complement strand
CTTGAGTATTTTCATTTTTCAAATATAAGGATTACTTGAAATTAAACAAATATTCCATTATGATTTATAAAATAGCAGAACTACCTTTCTCTTATATTTTATCAATTGTTTTCGTTACAATTTACAGTAGGTTATAGCCTGCAGACTGCTGTTTGTAGGCTTCTACTTACTAATTTAACTATGTATTTTACGTTTGTATCATATAATCATATTTATAATTTACTTTTAAATATTAATGTATATTATATTTATATAGAATGAGTCTGAATGACAAAACTCAAAAGTGACTTAAGGGATGCAAATGAAATAAAAATATTGAAATTAAAATTATACCAAGATTGTAAATGAAGGAGGATGTGTGAATGACTAAATTAAATATTTGGCTTTGGAATATCAACTTTTGATTCACTAATCACTAGTCCCCACTCCCCAGACACTACTGAGTACAGACTACTGTGACTACTGTCAAGCTCATTATCACTGGGCTCATCAGCGTGATCAGCCACATTTAATTTTGATATAACTAATAAGTCTGATATCTCAGTCGTATGAAGTATTGTGTGAGAATGACAGTGGTGAAGGAGCAGGAGCAGTAACAGGACTCTTACTTAAGCTTAGCTGCCTTAGCATAATCATCTCTCTCAGTTGGCATAAATTTTCAGAATTTCCTAGTTCTAGATTATGAGCAATAAATACTAGTTTTTGCAACGTCTACATAACAAAAGTTATATTTTATGCGGGAGCCTTTGCAACCTTCTATTTCCTTAAAAAGTACAGTCACACGACTTTTTGCACGTGGCATTTCTAAATTCTGATTAAATAACTATGATAAAAATGTTACTGAAAACTGAAACAGAGTAAGAAAACATTAATGAAGCCACAAACAAAATATTATGAGTATCAAAATTCAGAATATAAAATAAAAATATGGAAAACCACATAAAAATTTCGAACACAAACTCAGGGGCTTCCACCTTGGAGGAAATTGGAACCAAAAAATGTCCAATTTAGAGCATATTTGCTAAAATTTATAATATAATTGTTCAAACATGTAAATTCCACAACATAATTGAAAAAAACAAAAAAAAACAAATTTTTACTGTTTTTTTCAGGCTGTGTTTTTTTTCATGAAAAAAAAAACGGTTTTTTTCGGAAAAAAACGAGCTTGTTTTTTTTCCTTTCCCAACCCTAATACTGATACACCAGAAATATCGCTTCGCTCTCATTCTGGCACAGTCTTGCGGTTCCTCTGCTCCTCAACATAAGCTCCTAGCTCCCATCTCCGGCTCCGGCTCCGGCTCCGGCTCCGGCTCCGGCACCAATTTCTCAGTGAGGAATAAATATGACTAAAAATAGAGAAAATAATAGATTTGTTTGTTTGTTAGAATGAAATTTGCAACCCTCAAAAAATATATTACTGCAAAAATTTTTGTAAAACTCTTTCAAAGACAAAAATATTTCAAAAGAAAATAAAATAAAATTTAAAGTCATTTTAGGCGTCTTTCCTTCCTACACTTTGAAATCGGAAAACTTTTTTTTTTTCTTCTTTATCTCTCTACCAATCTACTTGTATTTCTTTTTTGTTATTACGAAAACGATAGATATTAGTTCGCTTGTCGTTTTCGAACAATTGTATCTCTTGATATAATAGCCGTTTTTCAGTCCCGGAAATTTGCATTTCTGTTATCGTTTCAGGGAATTTGAATACATTATGTATGCCTTTCTGCATTTACCTACAGGCGCAGATAGTTTTCCTTTCTGTATATGCATTATTTCACCTGCATAGAATTATGCAAACATATACATATATAGATACAGACTCCTTCACTAATTCACATACACATACATATACAAATAAGCATCCATAGTGAGGTACAGGAACTAAAATTCTTTCAAGCAATGGACAATTTCATAGTTGCTTTATATATATATATATATATATATATATATATATATATATATATATATATATATATATATATATATATATATATATATATATATATATATATATATATATATATATATATATATATATATATATAAATATATATAAACAGTCTCAATAAATTTTCAAGCACGTATAAGACTCAGTGAAACATTTTAATTTAATAAGGAATATTAAATCCGTAATTAAATTTTTTTTTTTTTTTTTTTTTTCAATTACCACCACTCACGGGCTGAGCCCTTTCAAGGAAGGACAGAAAATAAAATACCGGAAAGCCCACCCAAGCCAAGCCTAACGCAAATCTCTCAGGTGTGCGCAGACGTGGGTTTTAAAGAGAGGAAGATTAAATACAGTAGGAAAAACAGAAGATGGCAAGGAGTTCCACAGAACAGAAGTGGCTGGAAAGAAGGAGGCACCACAACGAACGAGTCTGGGATTTTCAATGCTCACGCAAAATGCATGCGAGAGCATGGCACCCCTTGTATTGCGAGGGCGACGCAATGGAGGTGGAATGCGAGCGGCCAACTCCTCTGAGCATCTACCGTTGTAGTA
>JABUQX010023786.1:0-2500 GCA_015478945.1 Trachelipus rathkii | reverse complement strand
AATTTTCTATAAAAGCAGCTCACACTATAACTTGGCGATAATTAAGGTGAGTAAAAATAGTGAAAACGTATCTGTTACTTTAGAAATTTATTTATATTTATATATAATTTATTAATTATTTATTATTATAATTATATTATTATTATTATTATTAATTATTTATATATATCAGCTACCATCATTTAATTTATTTAATTATTATTATTATTATATTATTAATTATAATATTTAAACCATTTATATATATCAGTTAATTATTGATTTATGATATATATTATATTATTTAATTAATTATTTATATTATTATTATTATTATTATTATTATTATATTATATTAATTATTTAATTTATAATATAACTAACAGTCTATTTATTTTTATTAATTTATTGGAGAATTTAATCCTTATTAGCATAAAATTAGCCAAATTAAATTTTTATTTCAATTTATTATATTATTATTATTATTATTATTTATTTATTATATTTAATTATTTATTATTATTATTATTATTATTATATATATGTGGTGAATTGTTACTTTTAAGTAAAATTAATATAATTCCTAATTACAGTTATAAGGACACGAGGAGTATGAGTGCGTTAATTGCTATAGGAACTTCTGTGTCGGAGGTATGGGGAGATACTAAAACAAAATAAAAATACGTTTTTTATATATAAATATTTATATATATTAATATATATATATAATAATAATATATATATTATATCATTATATATATATATAATATTAATATATATTATTAATATATATATATATATATATATATAATATATATATATAGTATATATATTATAATTATAGTTATATATATATATTTATAATATATATAAATATAACGGTATATATATATATAATATATATATATTATTAATAATATATTATTTATATTATATAATATATAATATGTTATATATATTATAATTATATATATTATATTATAATATATATATATATATATTAATATTACTTAATATATTTATATAATATATATATATATATAAAGTGAAGTGAACAAAATATTAAATTCATTAAGAATAATATAATAAATGGGAAGAATTTAATATGAATTACTTAAAATCATCTTTACCTAAATTGTAAATTTAATCATACTATCATGATATATAATTAAGTAATAGCTCGGGCGTATCAGTTCCTGTGATATAGATAGCATCTTTCAATTTTTATTCTTCAATATTTGATGTATGTAGAGGAGGGCAAGTCCAATAAGTTTTTCATCTCCAATAGATTTCTCAAGTAGGTTTTCAGAAGTCTAATGTTGAAAAAGCTTCTTTCTACTGAAGGCATTAAACACGTGTAAAATTGCCAGTATTTGCAACAAGATGTAAAGATATTTGGAAATTGTGACTGCGAACAAGAAACTAGTCCATCTATTGCGCTTTTGAGCGACCTATGCTGTGATGTCATTTCAACTTCCATAAATCCATTCTGCTTTTACTAAATCTTCATTTGCGCTTTCGATATCCTTGTAAATTATTACACAATCTTTTATCTTCTCATATGGCAAATTACACCCGTTCGGTATGACAAATTGCAAGGAAAATTTAAAAACCCCTCTCCTAATGCTGATTTTAATCATCCAAAAATGGTATGAAAATAGATGTGCGAATAAAATAAGTCTGTGCGGTCAGAAGTAGAATGTTGGGTCTGTTATTTTTGGAATTTGTTAATTCTTGGTACAGCAATTTCAAATACCCATTTCAGATTCAGATGCGCTTACACATCTTCAAAAAATCAGTTGAAATTCTAATGCTGCATTTTCTCTGATGGTTTCAAGTTTAGTTTTAACTAATTTAACTAATGGACGTACGAGATTTGTTCCTGACAGCGGACAAATTATATAAAATTAATTTAACTTCTATACACTTTATATTATTAACGATATGATACCCTAAAAAAATTTAGTTGTACTAGGAAAATTTCGGGCACTGTTATATTATATATATATATATATATATATATATATATATATATATATATATATATATAATATTAATATATATATATATATATATATATATATATATATAATATATAATATATATATATATATGTATATTATATATATTGTATATATATATAATTATATATAATATAATATATATATATATATATATATATATATATATATATAATATATATATATATATATATTTATATATTATATATATTATATATATTATATATAATATATATAATATATATATTATATATATATATATATTTATATATATATATAATATATATTATATATATATTTATATATATATATTAATATATATATATTATATATATAATATTAAGAAATATTATTATAATTATTAATATTTATATATATTATATTATATATATATATATATATAATATATATATATTATTAATATATATATATATATATAATATATTATAATATATATATATATATATATTATTATATATTTGATATATATTAATATATTC
>JABUQX010023785.1:0-35000 GCA_015478945.1 Trachelipus rathkii | reverse complement strand
GGGGGGCATTTTGGTTTTTTGTAGGTTTTTGGGGGGGAGGTTTTGTGGGCCTTTTTGGGGGGGGGGGGAAAAAATCTACCGGCTGGGAGACCGTAGAAAAAGTGGATTGAGTTAGTAAAGGAATGCCTGAAGGAGAGGAATGTGAGTTTGACAGAGGCGAGAAGAAAGGTGCATGCATAATAGGAATGATTTTTTGTTCCTGGGGCATGGTTGTGGGCTTGGCCCAAGGAATGAACCCTAAATTGACGGGATGGGATCCTACAGGGCGAGTCTGTCCCAGTCATGTGAAGTGCTTTGGTTAAATTTTTTTTTTACTGCAATGATCTCTCACTTAAGGATATGGAGTGGTATGTTGGGGAGAGCCTTTCCTTTCGACTTATGGCTCAGCCCCTTACCTCACTATCGCTATTTCTGCATGCTATGCACCCTATCCTACATCTGTGCGGAACGAAGTAAGGATTAAAAGAAAGAAAGAAAAGTTAACCTAATAATAACCATTTTTTTTGAAGTGTAAATTGATGAATTAAAAATAGTATTTCATTGTCAAGGTTTTTTAGGTTTCAAATTCAAATATTTATTATTCCCCCACCCCCTTAAGATGTGAAAATCACTCATACAGTATTCACAGCAAAACAAAATAATTTTTTTTTATTTTTATAGTGTTAACCCAAATGGTAGAGGCAGCTATCTCAAGTAAAAAACTATAGTAGTGTCATAGTGGAATATATCCAGGACTTCCCGCAGAACTTAAGACCAAAGGTACCATTCCGACAAGCTCCTCTTCCACCAGGCATGGAAAAACCTCAGTTTTCGGAAAATTCATCAGACTCAATTTACGACTCTTCTCAGTCTTGTAAGTCTTTATGTGCATATTTGAAAAATATTATATTCTCATACTTTTGAATGTTAGATATAATGAGTGGGTTAATTGTAGGCTAATTGAGATTTTATATATATATATATATATATAGTATATATTATATATATATTATATATTATATATATTATATATTTTATATATATATATATATATATATATATTACGATATAAATAATATATATAATATATATATTATATATATATATTATATATAATATAATATATATATATACTATAATATATATATATATATATATATATTTCTTTCTTTCTTCACCTTCCTCTTTGGCCCCCAAGATGGGGGTAAGGTGGCTGTACAAGCATCGAGAAAAGATAAAGCAGTAGGAGAACATGGACAAACGTCGGAAAAGAAAGCCCAGCCTTACCCCCCCTCTGTACCATTAATTAGTGAGGCTCTTCACAGACAGAAAATCCACCCTAGAGCATCATGGACCGCGATGGACCCTCACTATGGTTGATCGTCAATGTAAGGGTCATTCCCCTGCCAGTGGGCCACAACCATGCACCCATACAAAACCCCCCATTCTCTCCTATCATGCACTTTTATTCTCCGCCTCTGCCAAAACTCACATTTCTCTCCCTTCAGACATTCTCCACCGACTCAATCCACTTCCTCTTCGGTCTCCCAGCGGTCGGTTCCCAACACACACTCACCATATACATCCGCTTAACCAACCGGCTATCCATTCATCCTTTCCACATGACCAAACCATCTCACATACTTTCATTTATTCTCTCATTTACCCCTTTCTTCACACACACAACTCTCTAATTACGTTCATTCCTCACTTTATAATTCTTTTCACACCTAGCATGCCCCTAAGATTGTCCATCTGAACACATTGAACTTTAGATCTATACTTCTTATCCAGACCATAGTCTCACTACCATACAATAACACAGGTAACAACATACCCTCATGTAAGACTCTAGCGCACTCAAACTTAGTCCCTTTACATTCACCAACGATTTAATTGCACCAGCAACCTTTCCTGCCATTCACAACTTCCTACTACCACTCTGCATCATCCGTTCATTTCATCCAACATATATCCTAAAATATTAACTCAGACACTTGCTCAGGCTTGCTCGATCATCTAACATTAACTTATCACACTGAGACTGTCCTCACTCACAACCAATAACCTTACTTTTACTACGTTTACTTTCAAACCCCTTCCTTTTACATCCCTGCCAAATCTCTCGACCAATCCTCCAAACTCTCTTCAGATTCGCACCACAAAACCAAATCATCCGCATATAAAATAGGTAGGGCACCCTCACCTCTCCATTCTCATCATTCAACACCATTGTCCTGCCATCCCACTCGAATCGTTCATAACCCATTCCATATACAAATTGAAACCAAGGAGACATACACAACCCTGTCTCACTCCGCTATTATTCCTAAACATCACCATTGACACCATTTAATCTTACACACGCTCACTATCGTCATACATTACTTTTGATTTCCATTCAGGAAGCCTACCACCCAACACCATATATCACTAATACCTGCCATAAAGCTTCCCTATAAACTCTATCATACGCCTGTTTTCAAATCCAAAAAACCTAAATATAATTTATTCTTCTTCTCCCTCAATTTTCTCAATCATTTGTTGCAATGTAAGAGTTAATCCACACATCCTCTTACCCCTCCTAAACGCACCTGTCTTCACCAACCGTCCCTCAGTCACTCGACGCACTCTTTCAACCAAAATACCAAGCATATACCTTCCCTACAACACTCAATAAAAACTTATTCCTATAATTTCTACAATTCCCCTTTTCTCCTTTACCCTTATATAAGGGTACTATTACCGTTCTCCTCCAATCCCTTGGAACTTATACCCTCCATAAACGCTTATTACACAACTTCCAAATCCAATTCAATCACCATCTCGCCTCCGCTCTTGATCATTTCACTTAGTAATTTCAGCAAATACCGGCAGCATTAACCATCTCAACTTTCACTCTACCCATTACCTCCTCCTTACTAATAACCTCATCCCCAAAATACCTATTCCTTCTTGCACCATCAAAACCACACACATTCACTAACACCTCATCATTACTGTTAATATTGTGCAGATTTTCGAAGTGTTCTTTCCACACTCCCCCTCACATCCATTTCATCAGTTACAAAAAGCACATCCCTATTCATTATTTCTAAGCAGGATTCCTTATTCTCATTCTTAACCTTCGCGCTTCCTTCCAGAAGAGCTATCCTTTCCCTTGTATGTCCTCGATTCATCCGTCTTCCAAACTGTTCATTACCTTCTTGTTTTCTCCTACGTATCCACCTTTTTGTTCTCTTCTTTTCCTCCGTATATAATTCCAAGCATCTTTCTTTTGAAATTTCATCATTTGCTTTTAGTACATTCAACCACGCTTCTTTTTTACCTTTATATATATATATATTTTTTATTAAAATACAATGGTCACAAGGCGTCTACAATTACACAAAAGTGTTAACTCACCAGATGTTTCCTGTTGATCAATCTTGACTTAATGAATTGATTGAACGAATCGACAGTTACTTACGCGAGGAAGTATGTAACGAAAATAGACTTGATTTCTCTCTAGTACCACTTTGTACCTAATGCACAGTATTACAATTATAACAATGATTGTACATTACCGGATAATAGGTTTCCTATCACTCCTTCTATACCAAGGTCTTTGGTGTTCACCCATAACGACAAAACTTTAAGGTATTACCACGAGGAAAACTTTGTATGTAACCAGCATTTACTATTACTAGATACTACTCTTTACACTCTACCCACATAAGAGTTACTAGATAAGAATAAAATAAATACGTTAAATGATAATATAACACTGATCAATCAGAAACATAAGTGTGTTTCTACCGCCGACTTGGCGACACAGTAATAGAAAACATTCCATGTTCTTCCTTCTGACTTCTCAATCTTCTCTTCTTCTCATCCATAGAAGAACATCTATCATATCTTCACTTCTTCACAAGACAGGACAGACAAAACCTACTAAGAAACAAGAAACAAACACAAAACTTATCATATATATATATATATATATATATATAATATATATATATATATATATATATATATATAATATATATATATATTAATATATATATATATTATATATAAATATATATAATATATATTATATATATATATATATATATATATATATATATATATAATATATATATATATATAATATATATATATATATATATATAATATATATATATATTATAAATATTATATATATATATATATTATATATATATATATATATATATATATCATCATAATCATCATCACCCACTTCTCTCCTCAAGGCTGGGGGTAAGGCGCGTAGCATGCACTGGAAAACAGAAACAGCGGTAGAAGAATATGCTCGAAGTCGAAAAGACAAGCCAGCTATACCGCCCCCTTTATACCTTTTAGTGAGTACTCGTCGCAGTCAGAAAATCCACCCTAGAGCTTCACGGGACCGCGACAGACCCTCACTATAGCATCTCGTCATATAGGGTTCATCCCTTGACCCAGGTGGGCCACAAAAACCATACCTCACAAAGCCCGCCATTCACTCCTATTAGGCACCTTTCTTCTCGTCTCTTCCAAACATTCCTCTCCTCCAGGCATTCCTTACTGACTCAATTCCACTTTTTCTTTGGTCTCCCAGCCGGTCGATTTTCCCAGCACACTCACCACTATACATTCCGCATAGCCAACCGTCTTTCATCCATACTTTCCACATTACCAAACCATCTCAACGTACTTTCATTTATTCTCATTTACCCCTTTCTTCACATCACACAACTCTCTAATACGCTCATTTCCTCAAGTTTATCAATACTTCTCACACCTAAGATTGTCCATCTGAGCACATTGTACTTTAGATCTATACCTCTTATTCCAGACTATAGTCTCACTACTATGCATTAACACAGGTAACAACATACCTTCATGAAAGACCCCAGCCACTCAAGACTTAGTCCCTAATACTACCCAAGATTTTGCACCAGCCACCTGTCCTGAAATCACAACTTTCAACTACCCACTCTGCCATCACCCTTTCCCTTTTCATCCAACATATATCCTAAATATTTAAACTCCAAACAGCTGCTCAACATCTAACATAACTTCACACTGAGGACTGTTCTCACGCACAACTATAAGCTTACTCTTATTTTCGTTTACTTTCAAACCCTCCTTTACACATCATGCCAGTCTCTACCAGTCATCTCAAACTCTCTTCAGATTCGCCACACAAAACCAAATCATCCGAATATAACTTTATCTACATTTCAAAGTTAATTTTTTCTTCTGTAATTATTTATTATTTAATTTTCAGCAATCTCTGGAATTCCTTTCATTATGAATAAAAAATATGTAGAGAATTCTTTAGAACAGGAAAATACTCCAACAAACTTCAAGAGTAGACAACAAATAGAAGATGAGGTAGGCCTATAAACTTTATTATATATATACAGGGTCAATATTCCGGGAGGTGAAAGGTCACTGTAAGCAAAAAGGTTATTTACACATTTTTTCATTTTCAAATGGTTTCCGACATAGAGCTACTTTAATATTAATCAACAAGGCAGTAAATTAACTTTTTTTTTACTTTCTTCAAAACGATATATTGATATTACTTAATTTTTTTTTAATATGCTTTCTCACTGGTCAATAATTTACAAAAGGTAAACTAATTACTGCGTCCTATTTTTTTGAAGCAGCATAAGTTTAATCCAGTGGGTTTTTAATGTTACTAGATTGTCAATAGTCGAGTAGTAGTTATAACGTAAACGTGAGTTAGTTCTTTCTTGTATTAGTGTTTTGTAGTTATAACATAAAAATATGAGTTAGTACTTTCTTGTATAAGTGTTTTCTGAAAATGCCACACATTTTTACTTGTGCCGAAGATGCAGATATCTTGTTTGTTTACAGCTCCTGCAATGGTAGTGCCCCTGCCACTGTTGAAGAATACCGACCTCTCTTTTCTGTACGTAATTCCGGTTCGTAGAGTTTTTCCAACGTGTTTTAACACTGCCTGAAAGCGTGCAGGAAGAGGATCACAGTTTTAATATGGTTCAGCGTAGTCCCACAACTAGCATGAAAAGGCTTTCTGCACATTTGGGTGTATGGCGCACATCACATGCACAAAAGTTATAGCCAGTGCAAATCTTAACATAGGAGACGGGGCCACGCCTCTCTACTTTTGTCATAGGTTAAATGTCAATCGAGAAGTGCTTCCATTATTATTATTTACTGATGAAGCCATATTTACCAGGCATATAATCAACTACACACATAATTGTCAGTTACCGTTGCATAAAATTCCACATGGTACTCTGGCAACAAATTTCAAAGTTCATTTCTCATTCAATGTGTAGTGCGGTATGATAGATGACATCTTGATCGGTACTGTTATTTTAGGTTATCAAATGACAGGACAGAGTTACCACCAATTTATGCAGCGTGCATTACATAAACAACTAGAGGATATTCCTTTGGCCACTCAGTTCTATGTACTTTCAACATGACGGATAACCTCTGTATCCTACTGCACTTGTCTTGTGAAGGAATATCTCGACAGCATTTCCGTAATGGGCAGATTGGTCATGGTGGTTCCAATAACCGGCCACCCAGATCTTCAGACCTAACACCGCTAGAGGTTTGTTTATGGGATGAGATGAAGATGGAGTCTACAAACAACGGTGGCTACACGAGATGAAATAGATAAGCTCGCATAATGGACGCTCGTCTCCAAATAATGGAATATTATATATATATATATATATATATATATATATATTCTTACTAAAGTAGTAAAAATTTTTTTGAAAATAATTAGGAACTCTCCAAGCAAGCTTTAAAATTTTAGTAGTATGAATAAATGGAATCAAATAACCTAATTAGCTTAAACACAACTAATATATATATATCTATAGCTTATCATATATATATATATATATATAATATATATATATATAAAGAAATTAGGAGAATAAATAATTTTAGGAATGCACACACAAGAACTAATGTAGTAAAAATGTCGTTGAAGTACTGAAAGGATACATAAATTAAAATAATTGTACAAAAACATTAATATAAATATATAATAATATAGTATAATAAATTTATAATATATATATTGGTATGAAGTATATATAATAAGTAACTATTAAATTAGTGATAAGTTAATATATAATTATTTTAGGCTATTTTTTATTTATAGGGGACCAGTGTGAGACCTAAATATTAAAGTAGATATTACAGAATACTTTAAAATTAATAATATATATATATATCCTACTATACTGGCATTTAGGCACTAGGTACGATTTGGCCAATAACTACATTTTGGTGGAACTTATTAACTTTAGTCCATCTTGAAAGAACAAGCGGTTTTTTTTGAGCTTTTTGGTATTTACTATATATAATATATATATTATAGTATTGGGGTAATTATATTATTCTATTATGAATATAGTATAATATATATATAATACATAGTAGACCGGGGGTTTTATTTAATCATCTTGTAACACAACGGTAACATTACCAACATCCGCAAAAACATATATATCAGGGTACGGGTAGGTGTATTCAGTATAGGCGTACCAATTGAGTAGGTAGTAGGCTATTAGTAGCCCGTAATTAGTATATAATATTAATATATATGTATACGAGCGGGGTATATAATAGTAGTAATACCTATGACTATTAGATGATATAATATAACCAGGTGGGGATGATTGATGGTTTACGATTGTATGCACGCGTACCCGTAGTCGGAGGTAGGAAGCAGGGACAAGAAAGAAGCTATGCATACCGCATGCTCATTGATCGTCGGAAAAACCACCCCTACTTGGTTGTCCCGCTGCACCACCTACCACATACTAAGTTAAACACCCAGGAAAAAGGGTAAAAATAATAGATTGCGTACATTGTGTGGAAATAAACTGACACGTCCTGGCAAACCATTCTTGTTAATTTCGGGCGGAAGTGACTGTTAAAAGAATAAACGAACAAAAAAAAAAAAGGAAATAAAAAAAAAAACCAGAAAAAAAAAAAAGAAATCATCATGATTTGACGTGCTTACAGAGTAAATTCTCTAATCTATATCAAGTAGGTTCTTGTTACATGTCGGTTGCTGTGGTTGTGGTGGGCTGTTCTTGTTTTCTTTTTCCTTGTTGTTTTTATTGCTGTTTTTATTGGGGACAAAGGACCTCATTCTTCAGCAAAGAGCGCGAATTTTGCCGGGGGTTTCCGGAGACGCCTCCCCGGACGGGGGGGTATATTTTGTCCTACCTTTTGGTTCTCGTACCGCGCGCGCCGAGCAACCTCCATGCCTTCTCTGCCTCGGCGTGCGGTATACTTCGCCTTTGGGGTATTGCTTTTGGTCACACCTCCATCATTTCCTAGCGGTCTATTTATTGTGAGCACTCAGGTAACAGTATTTTGGCCTGAGGTCCTAACTATGGCTCTCTTCCTATTACTATTATTAGCATCATTTTTTTATTTTTTTATTTTTTTTTCACTCTATTTTACTACTCTCTTATTTTTACCCAGTTGATTTCTCTATTGTGTTTCTTTTTTTCGCTGTTATGTCTATTTTGTCGTTTTTATTTGAGCTTTTTTTATTTTTTTTTTTCTTTTTTTTTTTTTTTTTTTTTTTTTTTTTTTTTTACTTACATCATTTTTTCTCGTTCCCATTTTGTGTATCCGTCATTTTTTTGTTTATGCTTGGCCAAGCAATATCCCTTGTTGGCTTGTTGGCTAGTGGACTTGGGGACCTTGAAAATATACGTTTTGTCGTCTCCTCATTAATCATACCATTCTTCTATCTATTTTTATTTTTAATATATTTTTTATATTATTTTTTTTTTTTTATTATTCATAATTTTTTAGTTTATAGTATTAATTAGTATTATAAATTATTATATTTATTAATTTTTTATATTACTTATATACTTGCAAGCATTTTTTTTTATATTATATTATTTAATGTAATTTATTTATTATTTTATAATATAGGAATAAATTATTTAACTTCATTTTTAATTATTTTTTATTTATAATTCTTTATTATATATTTTATGTATATATAATAAATTATTTATTATTATTTAATTAATAATTATAATAATTATAATATCATATATATTTATAATTTAATTATATATTATTTATATTTATTACATATTTAAAATTTTATTTATATATTTTTTTATAATTTATATTTTAGAAATATTTAATTTTTTTTATTTTTGTATTATTTTTATATTTTAATTTTTTAATATTTTTTTATTTTTTTATTATATATTTTAATATATTTTTTTTTTTTATATTTATCAAATTTTATATTTTTATATATATATATATATTTATATTATATAATATACTCTATTATTATAATATACGTAATATATATATTAAACTATAATAATATTAATATAGCTAACTAAGATTATTATTTAGGTATATATTATATTAATCCTCTACGGTATATCTTATATTAATTTTATATATCTCATAATGATATGGTTCATATTATTTATATATATACTATTATATTTATTTGTTGTTTATGAACTACCCCATTGTGCATTGTCTATTTTTTCATTTAACTCTCTGTTTTTAATCACAAGTAGAGTTGCAACGCTATCTCACGCAATCCGGACAAGATTGAAACACAGTCTTAATACTTTTCCTAGCATTTTTAATATCCTGATGGTCCGAATATGGCTTTTCCGTAAGTAACCTTTGCTTGGTGATTCTTTCTTTCCCTTCCTCCTTACTCTTGATCCTCTGTTCTTCTGCATTTTGGAAAATTGGTAAATCTTTTGCTGTGACGTTAGACATATCGAAATCGTTCGATGAATCACTCTTAATTAATGATTTGATTTCCACAAATCGGTCTTTCAATATTTATTATTCTCTCTTCCTCTCACTTCTAATTTTTTGTTCTAATTTTGTTTCTGTTATTGCCTTCATATATTTTTTAACTTTTTTTTCTTTTCACTCTTAACACCCATGCACGTAATCTGTAATACTTTTGGTATTGAGTGGTTTCCGAAAAAAGTTAGATCATACTTTATTATTAATGAGGGATGATTATGGAATTCCAATTTGAAAGATGATTCACTCAACAACAAAAAGTTGATGATAGAAGGGTGGACTTGGAGCAATTGAACTCTTTTCTTCATAGTATATCTAATTAGGACACAGAACACAGTTTTATTCAATGACTCAAAAACTCAACTCCCTCATCTATCTACAAGACATTATCATCCCCACATCTATCTACAAGACAATATAAAACAACTACGTCTTTGAAAATACACAACTCAAAACCTTTTGTTCTTTCTTGGAAGGACGACATTATCTCTCACTGAACAGGTTTCTAAGAGGTTGAGTGTCCTGAGATACCTTCAGATCTTTTCACTACCCCAGTTGCTCGCTCAACATAGGGAAGTTGTTCGCCTGTACGGAGTACCTATCATATCTTGGGTGGTTCCACATATGCTACACTCCTTGATAAGGTAGAGTCTAGAGCGTTTCGTCCTGTCAATTCTACTGTCCTCCCTAAATCTCTCCAATCTCTTTCTATACAGTAGAATTGGTGCATCATTCCACTTAGACTTACGGTCTTACTCTTTTGAACTTTCCAGTAGAATAACTGGCAAATTTGTAGAAACTGAACTGTAACTAGTGAGGATATAGTCAACCACCTCACAAAGCTAGCGTTAAAACCATAACCTCCTAAGTTTCCTGATCACAAACTGGTATAATGTGTTTTTATGTTATGGGGTTAAGTTTAAGTTTTAGTTATAAGTTGTATGTTTTTAGAAATAAATTCAGATGTTAAAGGTTTTAAGTTAGGTACCTCGGTAGTCACAGTACAGTATCTACAAATTTGCCGAATAACTCCTCATTTGAGGAGAACTCGGGAGACTCGTCTTTCAATACAGTCTCATCCTTTCACTGGCACACTCTCTGACACAGATTTAACTGCTATGCTCATTCTCGCATGCGCTTAACTCCTTATTAAAATTGGAACACACCCCTTTACATATTTTAACAACTTTCTTCGATTTTCACACATTAAAATGCCGTGTATCGAGGCATATCGGCCTTTACTTTGGTCTTGATTTTCGGATTCTTATCAACTAAAGTGGAACTCAATAGACCTTTGACCTTTACTCATCAAAGAAATGAGGATATATATATATATATAATTATATATATATTAATATTCTATATAATATATTATATATATATATATATATAATATATTTATATATAATATATATATATAATATATATTATACTATTATATATAATAACTATAATAATATATATATATATATTATATATAATATATTATATATATTAATTCTCTCTCATAAATATTCCTGCAATAATTTGAGATGAGGGATAGGTTCTAACCTCCTAAATACACTCCCACTATGGTAACGATTTAAGGGAATTACTGTAAGTGACGTAAATTAATTCAATTACAACGAGGATAATTTCTTTATTCTTATTTTAAGACGTTGAATCTTTAAAGTCTTCCTCTTTTACTCTAATTAATTCATTAATTGTTATACACCATTATAAAAGAAAGGTTTTCTGTTTAATTTGCCACCACACAACATACCTCGCCCTACACACAACATTTTATAATACTATATATAATATATATATATATATATATATATTTATATTAATTATATATATATATACTATAATAGTTATATATATATATATAATAAATAATATTATATTTAATATATAGTTAGTATATAATTTATATATATATAGTATATTTATGTGGGCATGAACAGGTGTGTGAGAAGAATGGATAAAAATGAGGAATGAACGTATTAGAGAGCTGTGTGGTGTAAAGAAGGGGTAAATGAGAGAATAAATGAAAGTATATTGAAATGGTTTTGGTCATGTGGAACAGGACTCGAAACTGATTAGTCCTGTTTGGTTAAGCGTGATGTATAATGTTGGCGAGTGTGTTTTGGGTAACCGATTCCAAGCTGGTACGCTATCCGAGAAAAAGTGGATTGAGTCAGGAATCGAATGTTTGAAGGAAGGAGAGGAATGTGGAGTTTGGCAGAGGCGACGAATGGTGCATAATAGGAGTGAATGGCGGGGGTTATTGTATGGGGGTATGGTTGTTGGGCACACACCCTGAGCCATAGGAATGCTGAATCCTTACATTGACGATTTAACCATAGGTTGAAGAGGGCCAGTGTGCGGTCCCATGAAAGTCTAGGGTTGGATTTTCTGTCTGTGGACGAGTTCTCACTAATTAATGGTACAGAGGAGCGGTAAGGCTGGGCTTTCTTTCGCACTTTATGTCATATTCTTCTAGCTCTTTTCTTTTCCTTTCCGATGACATGACAGCGCACCTTACCCGCCAGTTCTTGGTTAAAAGAGGAAGATAAAGAAACGAAAGAAAGAATAAAGAAGAAAACAATATATATATAATAATATATTAACGATAATATAATATTATATATAAAATTATATATATAATATAATTATATAGTATATAATATATATATAGTATTATATATATAATATAGTAGTATAATATTTATTACTATATATATATTTAGTATATATATAGTCTTATATGTATTATATTAATATATTATATGTACTGGTCGAACTACTATTTCTCGTAGCTTAAGATTTAAAGATGAGTAAATTCCCTTGAGGTATAGTGATAGCGCTTAAAAGAAGCCTAAAAAATTGGGAGTTTTTATTTTTCATATGAAACTTTAAATAAATGTTACATTAAGAGAAATTATTTACAAACATAAACCCAATTTCAATTGAAGACATTCTTATATAACCACTTTATTATACCATAATGCAAAAATTAAATTAAATCTAAACTGGTATCAATCCTAAGCTTTCGTAAACGTTTCGCTTCACTTCTTCAGGATAAAGGACTTCTTTGAAATAATTTTTCAATTGATTTTTGGCTATTATTTTCTGGCAACTTGGTTGTTTCCAGATCATATTATCCGAGTGGGAATGCAATATTAAAATTTATTTAAGGTATTTCTAGTAGGACGAAAAAATTATTTGGTTTGCTTATTTCATTTATCACTTCGTATTTTATATTTTTCTTGCGTCCAGTTTGTTCACATGACATTCTAATACTGTTTTTTTATAAATAAATGCTATTCACTCGGTGTTCTATTTTTATAGTTTCGGTGTGTTTTGAATTGTGTTTTAAAATTTTGAGTGAATCTTATTATTTAATACGACTGGTTTGAAATCCTGTCTGTTCCACAAGGGATGAGGATTGTGTTTAATTTTTACGCCTTGAAGGTCATTTTTTTGTTGCTGGTAGATATCCCTTATGAGAAAAAGGTTATTAGTTCGACATGTATTTTCTATCACAATCATGGCAATTGATTTTATATATTTTTTTTTTTTTTATACCTATTACTATAAATAAATTAATGATATTCATACGAAGTCTTACTCCAATGTGTTGTCCACATCACCAGATCTACAAAATAAAAGTCAATTAAACGATTGTATAACTCCCCCGTCTATCACATAAAAATAGTAAAGATCTAATTAACTTACACATACTAACAAGTGTTAACCTCAGAATAAACTATCGAAAATAAAACTGCCGGAATACTATCACAAATCACAAATTGTCATGAATTGTGGATACGAAAATGCATTGGTGAAGACTAATAACTTTCTCATAGATCCTACCATGGACAAAAATGGACTTCCAACAAGATATACAATCCTCAATCCCTTGTTAGCCCAGCAGGATTTTCAACCATCGTGATTATATAAAATTCACACAACAAAATATTATTAAAACTATTCAAAACATCGAAATAAAAATTTGGAATCATTATATATAAAAACACTAAATAATTTCAATTTACAAATAGGAGAAAATCAATAGATGAAATAAACACAATATTAACGTTAGTTTATAGTTGAGTAAATAACTTTTAAAAAAAGTTTAAAAATTATTGGAAAGCACAGTCCGTAACAATGAGTTGGGAACAACCAGTTGCCAGAAGAATAATAGTCCAAATCAATTGAAATTATTTCAAGTCCTTTATCCTGAAGAAGTGAAGCGAAGCGTTTACGAAAGCTAAAAATGAACCCAGTTAATCTTGTTAACTTTAGCACATTATTATATAAGTGTTAATATAAGATGTTTCAAATAATTGTGTTATTTTGTAATAGTTTTTAATGGATTTTAACATTGCAAATGAAAAATAAAATTCCAATTTTTTTTAGCTTCTTTTTAGCTTCTACCTCAAAGGGAATTTACTCATGCAATATATATATAAATATATATTATAATATAATAAATTTATATTAATTATTATATATATATATATATATTATACTCACTACAGTACCTCACATATATAATATAATTTATCTTATTATATTAACATATATATATTAAATATATATATATATATATATATCATATATATTATAATATATATATATCTATTATACGGTACTACTATATATAATATATATTATATAATATATATTATAAACTATTATTATTATCATATATCTATATAATATACTATATATTATATATATATATATTAATATATATTTATATATTATAATAATAGTATATATATATTTATATATATTATATATTATATATATATTAATCTTGCAATGGGTGTATTGATTCTTGTTATGGTGTTATACACTGGATGAATAACCTAGAACATAGCATAGTGGCAAGAACCAGTACATGGGGGGACTTTGTGCATCCCTCCGGCCCTAGCACAAGTATATGCATTTGTCACATTTGAAATTTTTTAGTCTTCTTTCTCTCCTCTCATTTCTCGAATTATCTACATCTTTCAATCCTCCTCCTCCGTCGCAGTTTCTATCTATTTCTCTATTTTTCTTTTCAGCACAGCCCCTTGGGCTATCCGGTGCATCTTCCCACATGGATCTTCAGTCCACCTCACACTTCTTCCCCATGGACGATGGTACAGGAGAAAAACCCGCCCTTTTTTCTTAACACTTTGATCTGGCCGCCCTACATCTGTAGGGGACCCAAACCTTGAGCTAACCGGTGAGGAGGCTGTCCTGCACTTTGGTGTATAATTCCGGGCTTTAAAGTGAAGCTCTTTAGATTTCGGTTGGCTTACAGGGGGTAAACCGGTTTGGAGTTCCGGGAGACTCTTCCGAGGCCACATCCACAGCCTACTCTACGGAGTGATGCCCGGGAGGTTGTGTGAGTCTCTGGCCTGTGACCTGTTGTGAGGAGAAGGACTACCCTTCTTTATAAAATAACACATCCTGTTATTTACTTTTATGTTTCATTTGTTTTATTGTTATAATGCTCATCTATGGAGAAGAAGTCTGTGGTTTAACTTTTGTGAAACTGGCTTATAAAGATAATACGTTATTATATCAAGGCGTACATAATTACGATCTGTCGAGTGCCCAGCCTGACCCCACCTCGATCCCTCCTACTCCTAGACCAGAAGGTATTTCCGCTTTTATTCCTTCTACTGCACCTGAAAGTCCTCTGCATAATCTCAACGATTTATCGTCTGGTATGCCCTTGACACCCCAGGTGCCCAAACGGTTGAGAATATCCCGAAAAGATGCCCCCCGTCAGAGTCGTTCTCATTTGTTTATTCCATATGATGCTTCCCCTCCAGGGAATGCCAACTGACACATCATTCCATTATCTCCAAAACTCTTACTGAGCAAAGAACCATTACTCTTAGCGATGCACTTGAAAATGCTTTAGGAACTGAAAACTCCCCAGTTATGTTAATAAGAAATGGGTCTTTTCTCGTTCAAGCTATTATCCGGAATCAAAGTTCCATCTTGTCACCCTTAACTTCTCTCGGAAACATCCCTCTTATTTCCATTCCTGATGAAATAAGAACACATCCAAAGGAACTATTTATTCTTTTGAACAGAAAAATGAAGATATTCCTGCCAAGACACTCTGTCCCACACCCTCCCGATGAGTTCGTCAAACTCACCTAAGAGGCCTGCGTCTGCATCCCCTATTCTGTCTCCCACCATTACTTAAATTCCTCAAAAATATGTTCCTAAACAAAAACAAGAGCTTAAGCACCAAACTAAAGATTATTCACTAAAATACAAAACATCCGAATTTCAAAGCAGGACACACCGACTTCAGATGTAAAAAATGCAACTCAGAAGAGACCTCGCCATAAGTCCATGCCTAAGACAGAAGCATTGACATCAATAGATTGTACAAAAGCAACCACATCTGTCGAACAACCCACCAGCCAACCATTTGATAGCTTGCAAGATTAAATCAGCTCTTCTGAATCCTCCTATAACTCTTCTTCCGAATTTCCTACCTCAGCACGCCCTAAAGTTTTATGCGTTAGCGGATGAAATGGATTATAGTTCCCAAAAAGAGCTTCCTACGCTTCCAAGAGAGGAGAATGGAAAACCGTTTAACGCAAACACCGGAAACGCTCCAATCATTCTGGATCTATTTGCGGCATGGAAGGGGACCAGGTCTCCCATCTTAACCAAAATTGTTCAATCTCCGAAAATCATCCACATGATGACTCATTGACAAAGTCTCCAGTGTTAGACTTTTTCAATCCAACAGATCCTATATCGGACCTCAATATCGCAACTCCAACACCCACTCAAAAAGCTGACAGTTTTCTGGTGACACCTTCCTCCCTCATTTCTTCGAAACCATCCCATATTCCTTACACATTTCTGAATCTGCTTGCTTGGTAGATACTGATATCGCCCTCATTCCTAAGCATGAGGTTATAAGGGGTATGAGTTGCCCAGAGTGGGTATTGCTCAAACGGTTGGGTATACTGAAAATTGCCATAAATAAAACTTGCTTATCTCGCTGAGTTATATATATATATCCTGAAAATTTCATAAGAATCGAAAGAATATTTAAAAAATTAGGGCGAATTGCAGATTTTCATGAAAAAATTGCAACCTGTCTTTAAACTAAAAATAGGTTCCACTGTTTTTCAATTATCGATATATAGTGTGTAGTCACCCATAAACCTTATTACGTTTTCTCTAACCAAATTAAAGAAAACAGTCGTTTAGGAAGAACACTTTTTGTCGATTATTTTAGAATACAAAGCTCATTTATTATAGCTTGTATTAAATGTTTTCTTATTATTTATCATTATAATGTATTACTGAATGATATAATTTTTGCTATTTTAGTATTCTGTATGCTTAATTTATGAAAATATTTTGTTTCTAGTGAAATTTATATGCACATATAATCTGTGATTTTGAGCTCTCTCTCTCTCTCTCTCTCTCTCTCTCTCTCTCTCTCTCTCTCTCTCTCTCTCTCTCTCTCTCTCTCTCTCTCTCTCTCTCTCTCATCGAAAGCCCAAAATGCATTGTAATTCGTATTAAAATGATTTTCCATCGTAAAATGTACTAGATTGTGTAAATTGTAATATGATATTGTATTTTGCAGCATTTTATATCATATTTTGTATATTGTTTTATGCAAATAGCTTTTATATTGGGTGATTTGTAAAATCTTTGGTTCCCGCCATTTTCTGTACTCGTCGCGGTGGCGGGCTTTTTAAATTTTCGAATATGAAAGAAAAGGAGCTTAGTTGTAGGTGTACAAGAGTTTCAGGTATAATAAAATCGTAATGAAATTGTAAGATATTTTATAGCACCTAACTTTAAGTCATTGAATGGTTTCCTTATAATAGAACAAAATATTTAATAAAATTACCAATAAAAACCAAACAATGTGTTTTATACCCTGCTTTTAAAGATCTCTATAAAAGGGCTATAAATACTAGGCTGATGGTTCATTAGCCTCGAAGTACCAACCAAAGCGTCTCATATCGCCTCTAGTTGGTGAAGAAGACGGCTTTGGCAAAGAAAGGTGTATTCCCTAGGACCTGTAGATACTTAAGCCCCTCAACGTATAAACGAAGTCTAATACGAGGAGCTATCAAAAGAACACCATCAACTACTACCTGTGCATTTGAGGAACACGAAGAGAACTTCAACTACAACTCGTGAAGTGGAGGAAGAAGAAAAAGAAATAACTCTCACAGCACTCCTGCCACTTCATATATATATATATATATTATATATATATATATATATTATATATATATATATATATATATATATATATATATATATATATATATATATATATATATATATTAAATATATATATATATAACTATATATATATATATAAGGTGTTATCAAAATGAAACTATTAGACATGAAAAATTTAATCCTATCTAATTTAAATCTGATTTCAATCCCTTTTAAAGAAATTTCTTTTTAAGTTGCTTCAGCGATTCCACCTCATATGTCATGCTTCAAACACTTCCCGAAAGTTGTTTAGCTGAAACGCACCAAACACTGCTTCCGATTTGTTCTGAATCTCCTCAACCACATCCAAACAGCACTCCTTGAATTTGAATTTCATTTTATGAAATATGAAAATAATAAGAGATTAAAATCTGGTGAGTAAATGTGATGTGGGCTGGAGGGCTATCGTAATGAAGAAACTTTTTGCGAGCAATTGTTGTACAGTACACCACAATGCGACTAGCACCCTCTCTTAACAGTCTTAAAACATCATCGATAACGATGGCATGCCCTTCATATTACTTCTTGCTGATCTTTGCCTTCTTCCGTTTTGAAAAATATAGGATTTTCTATGCGTTAACTGCTGCTTGATCTCCATCCCGTGACCGTAAACCCAACTAACGTCCCCTGTAATCACATGTAAGATAAAGATTGAAGTTGTTATTAACACATTCATGGAGATCTTGGCAACTTCAGAAGGTGTTGTTTTTTTAACCATGCAGGAATTAACACAGCCGGAAAGTGAGCTTGGCAAGGACGCATACTGAAATCACTCATTATGATCGCTTTGATTGCACCGAATGAAACCTCAACTGCATCTGATATGGGTTCTTCTTCTCTTCGGTCTTTCAGAGAATCTATTACTTTTGCTCTAGACATTTTTATAAGGTTTGACACATATCTTTTTATTTTCAAACTTTCCTCTTTCAGTATCTATTCTTATCTTAATTACTTTTTGTCTGATTTCTTTTTCGGTATCCGTTGTGGACAACCAAACTCATTCTATCTTTTAAGTCAGCTAATAGTTATGTTCTACAGAGTTTTGTTTAATCTCCCTACTATTTTTCTACTTTTAATTAATGATCATCTTTCCGCCACTTTATCATTTATACATCCACCTTTGTGCAGATTTTTTTTTTATACGCCTTCGTAAATTATTTTTCCTATTTTGAAAAACAATCTACCTTGAGGCAAATATATAATACTAGAATATTGGTTTTAATTCATCTTCCCTGCTATTTTTCTCGTATTTCTAATTGGAGAAAATAAAATATGGCTGCTGTGAATCCCTCAAAAACTCAACTCGTTCCTTTACACGTCGCAATTTTCCTCACAACTACAACTCAATTCCTTCATTTACGGTACTTGTTGTAATCTTCCACACAACTAGAAATCAATTCAAATTTTCCTGTTTTTAAAATTACTGCAGCCCTTTTCCTCGTGATACTTCTTGAGAGGATCCCATTTTTTCACTTACTAAATAAACTTCTAAGAGTTTAGGGGCTTCGTGCACTTTCACGATTTCCTTACAACACACTAGTTTCATGATTTGTATTGGGGTGGTTTCCGTCCTCGTAGGAAACATAAATCACGCATCTAAGGTGGTTTCTCGAAAACACAAACCTTCTTGAAATGTTGTTGTCAAGAGCTTTTCGTCACATCAGCTTTCCAATTCACTGATATCTCCAGTTTATATCTAACCTTCGAGCTGCTACATTATTCTTCTTATTCTACTGCTATTCTCAACTCATTTTTGTCGCACACCTCATACTTTGAGGAGGAATGTTTGACTCTTCTTTCCCTTCACTATTTCAATCCTTTTTTTGTCTAATTTTCTTACCATAAAATAGTATATAAGACACCAAATGAATATGCCTGAAAAATTAAATGGAACGAACAAATAAAAATATAAATAAATAAATAAATAAATAAATAAATAAATAAATAAATAAATAAATAAAATTCTATAAGATTTTATAAAAGCTGCTGCATAGTTTATAACATAATGAATAGTTGACATAACAATAAAATTCTCTACACTATCTTTTCTATAAGATTTTTATTTCCAATTTTTTAAAAATATAGGACACAATGTTTTGGATTTTAATTTCTTTTTTCCTTTAAGGTAAAAACATTCATAATTTTACGACTCCATATTTGATTACTTAGTATTTCACCAATTTTGTTTTATTTCTGAACTTCCAGATATTTAAATTATAATGAGGAAATTAGCACGTTTATAATTGATTAATTATATTGTCACAACAAAAAAAACCCTGGTTTTACTCTTCCTTCTCATCTGATTAACATCTGATAAAAGGTTACCGTACTATATATACATCTATAATTCATTTCAGATTATACGTCTCACGCCTTACCTGAGTAGAGGTATTGTGAGAATATATAAATCTCTATGAAAAGTAGGGTAATATATAATGATATTATAACTGTGGGAATTAATAGTCATTGAGTATTTATAACATATTGATACTAAGTCTATTAGACTTGTTATTTATTATTATGATTATTATTTATGTATTTACCTCATATATAAAATAAAAAAAAGTTACAGTGAGGATACATGTAATCAACTTTATCGTGGTTACCTTCTCTCAACATTGAAGTATATATATAATTAATTCTATTATTTTAAAATTGCTTATATGTGTGAGCTGGATTCTTTTAAGTATTTTTTGGTTATTTTGTCAATCTATCTATTTATGTATACATATGCTACTATATACTGTAATGACATCTAGGTATTTTTATGAGTGACTCCTTGTAGTGTGCTCCTGGTCACTGTGTGTACTTCTTAAATAGCGTGACTATTGTAAGATGCGTAGTCAGTTATGATTGTACATCTCTATATTAAGTGGAGTGTTTAAAAATTTTAAAATTTTTAAAAAACCAATATATAATGATTATATCTCATCACCCAAGATATATATTCTATATAAATATATAACATTTTTTAATGTGAGAGAGGTGTGAGCTTAGTTGATTTCTATTTGTGGTAGTTTTTTCTATTGTCAGTATTTTATAACAGTATTCTGTTAGTTAATAATATTTGCAATTATATAAGATGTTATACTAAACTATCCAATATATTTTAATAATTTTAATTTTCTAATCTAAATTTTTTTTATTATATTAAATACCCTATTAATTCACATTGCAAAATATAACTTTATTACTTAGAATTATATACCTTCTGATTCTAATTTTCTAGTGTGAAAATACTTTTATTTCATGGATAAGTTTAGAAGTATAGCTTTTTTTAATAATACTTTTCACTATATTCTTTATAGTTTATTTCTTTTTAGTATACTTTTTAAAATATTCTATATAGTTCTATATTATATTTATATTAAATTGTTTTTAGTATATTTAACCTTTTTCCTTTTTATCAATCTATTTATTAAATATAATTTTCTATATATTCTTTTAATAGTTTAATTAAAGGAATTTAAATATTTTTATTATTATTTAATATATGATTTTAATAATAAGTTTTTTAATACATTACTATATATTCATTTATTGAATATTCCAATTTAATACTGTTTAAATATTATTTTTATTCCTTTTTTTAATATTAATATATTTTATCACGATTTTTATTATTATATTTCAGACTTACGGCAAGTACTCCTATTTCTTAGTCGCAATTGCCTAATTACTTTATTTAAATGGACCAATTATTTTATCAAACTCTCTCTTATTTTTTCATAAAATAAATCCGATTTCACCAAAAAATAAATTATATATTAATAATTTATAATATAATATTATAATTAATTTATATATATATAATATATTAACACTTAATTCTAATTAATATATATAATCATCTATATAATATATTATTAATATTATATAACTTATATATTATATTATAATAATATTATTAACTATATAATATATATTATAATATATTTATATATCTATATATTAATATATCAGTAGGCAGTAGCTTAGATGTTTTTACAATTGAGAAAGTTAGCATAATTATAATAATATAATATATAGTATATATAATCTATTATATAATATATATATTAATATATATATATAATATACTTAATATTTATATATATAAAATATAAATCTATAATATATTAATATATATATTAATAACTATATATATTATATAATATTCTACTTATAAGATACATTTTCTCTGAAGTAAATATTAAATCAATATTATTTCCTGGCTATAAGAGATGTGAATTACTAAATTTCTTTTCCATTATTTTGTGTTGTTTTTTCACCCATTATATATAAACATAAATAATAATAAATATATAAATATATAAATATAAATAAAATTTATATAAATAACAATAAATAAATTCATAATTAAATAAATTAGAGGATAATTAATTTAAAAATTGCTAATAGGCAATGAAAAAAACGTAGTTTATTTACTCAACGAGAATTTATAATAGAATAATGGTCCATCGTAATATATCTGGCTAAAACATCACGCAAAACGAAGAGCAGAGCTACGCACTGAATCTCTATTTATATATCTTGCAAAATTTAATAAGAGTATTAGATATTTATTTGTAGCTACGCGTACCCTATAGAGTAGGCAAGTTAATGCAGTAGATATAAGGTCAGCGCCAAAGTCAATAAATATGCTCAAAAATATTTAAATTTGTTATAAAATATTTTTTAAATTTATTATTGTAGTTTATTAAATTTTCTTAATGGTTTTTATTATATATAATAACATTTATTTTATTTAATATTTCATTTTTGAAATTTAAGTTATTTATTATTTTACACCTTCTTTCATCCTTCTATTTTCGTTCTTATTAATTAATATCTCGATCAAATCTCACTTCGGTATTTACCCCCGTCCTATCCCTTAACACGTTATTACCACTGTATATAAATATATTAATATATTAATTACTTTATATATCTATATATTATATAATATAATATATATTATAAATTATATATTATCTAACTATATAATATATATATATATATATTAATATTAATTATTAATCCATATATATATATAGGTGATATTTGTGAGGTTTAATGACTAACTCATACTATATTATCTCACCTACGCATCGTCTTTCAGCTCAGAGCACGTCTAATTAAAAATAACCTTTATGGAGACATACTGGGTGTACTAACATGACTGTCATTTTCGTTAAGCCGTGAAATATACTTTCAATTAAACTTTGGCTATCATTTACTATAATATCTAATTAAAAACAAGTTTTTTAATAACTAACTCTCCATTTTGAATATAACTTTAAATTATATATATAACTTAACTAAATTGTTAAATATTGTAATTTGTAAATAAAAATAGCCTGTAAATATATTTCATAATATATATTATTTATTAATATTATACAATAAACACTTCAAATCAATAACTTTATTACAATAGTAATATATTTAAATAACATAATATTTATTTATATATGACATATAATATCTGAATTCAATAAGTTTATTCCTCTTTAAAATTCTCCTCCAGCTCCATTTACACTTTTCAAATCATTAATTATTTATTAATAAATATATCTTAATAAATAAAATCCATAGTCTAATAGGCGAAAAAGTAAAATAACTATTATTTTTTTGAGTTAAATCCTGGTAAAATTATATAGAATCAGTATAAAGTCTATCAGATCCAGAATAAGAAAAATTTAACAAAACTAATTATTTGATATAATAATTAATTAATATAGTATTATGATTATAGAGAGCCCTAATTAGATTATTACTTTAACTGCTTTTATCAAGTCCAATGATCTCATTAAATATAATAAAATAGACTATGAACTTATTATTAATTATGTAGTAATTATTTTTTTTATATTAAAATATTATACTTAATAAAATTACCTATCAAGGGTATACCGCACCCGATTAGGAAGGAGTCGGGTTACCTTCATCAGCCTATCTGTGGAAATCATAATCGGGAGATAGGAGTAAATAAAATTTACCCCCTACTACCGGGAGTGGGATTACCTGAGAACTCTACTCAGACTCTTAGGTATTTGGGTGTACACGTAGTGAGTGGTATTCATACTCACACTCACGTCACCTCCCCTACTAGTATATATATAATATATGAGGGTATGGAAACGTTCATCCTGTGTATTTTCACACTACAGTACGTGAGATCACGTGAGTCGCACTCACTACTATCATTGCCTATATATATAGAGTGAGTGATAATAATACTATTTATAATAATAATACGTACTATAATTATATATAATATATATATAATATATTATATATTATATATAATTACCTTATAGTACCTGCTCACTATAAAAATAAAAAATATATCTTTCACTAATAAATTTATTTATTAAATTTAATATGTCTCAACTTATAATTATTTATTTAATCTTTATTTCTCATTTTTCTAATTCTTTAAAAAAATTTTTCAAAGTGATAATTTCCGCTAGTATTGTATTGTAGTGTGTTGTTCGAGAGGCACTCTGTGGTGATATCTGTCAGTTTTTATAGAAAACAAATTTGAATTTTTGGCCCTTATTTATAAACGCTCATACTCGTTTGAACATCTTAACGTCTAAATTAAATTACCTTTATTATATGTTTTGTGTGTGTGTAACAAAAATCGTTCCTTATTTATTTTCTTTTATTAATTATGGTTAATTCCGACACATATTTTTAAACAATTACTAATTGGGGCATTTAGAACATGATTATTTTCACTGTCTCAAAACAATGTATATTTAATGCCCTTTTTTAACAAGTACTATGTCAATATATTTATAAAACGATTATTGGAAAAGTATCAATATTTCTGTGATGAATAACCGAAAGGAGTATGCGGTCAAAGGAATTGTGTCTCTCAATCTAAAATTTCCTATAACTGGCCTAATCCCATTGGCCCCCAGGCATTTCGGACTATCCATGAGAGGCATACCTCGTGGTTGACCTTTGAATCTATAACAAAAAAATAATAAGAATAAGTATACAATTCAACCTTCTGAGCTTTTTACAACTAGGATTTCTAACAAGGTTGCTTCCTGACATCATACCTTTAATAAATTTTATTATACTATGTTAAGGAAATAAACGAATCCATATTTATAATTTCAAAAAGTTGCCTGTTTAAATCTATCTATAAATTATTAAAATACCTATATATTTACTATATATAATATATTAGCTGAACAATTTTTTAAAAATATAGTTAGGATATAGAGGAAATAAAAACAGTTGGTATAAAGTTAAGGCGTATAAATAACAATAATAATTAATTTCTACTTAATAAAATACTAGCAACTCCATGTACTAAGGAGGCTATAAACTCTTTTTAATTATCTTTATTATGTACTTTCTATATTTAATTGTTTTTTATTACCATCCTGATAAAGAAATACGAGGATTAGTATTTTAAATTTATTATTTATTTATTTGAATATTATTTTTTATTTATTATATTTATTTTTTTATTATAAAGTGTTTTTTCTTCTAACCTTTTCTATAAACATGTCCTCATTCCTATATTATGCGACCCTGATTCCTTAAATTATTCTAAATGAGAAGTTCAACATTTTAAATTTTTCGATAATTACGTTCTGTTTATTAACTTTTTTTTAATTATACTTTAAACACGGGCCGACAATTAAAGCTGAAGGGTAAGTAGTTTTGCCGACAATAAAACTGTGTCTGCGCGAGCCAAGGGGACGACAAAAATTCTTCGACGCTCAATGATAAACTCCTTATGGCACAAAAAAAGACGTGTCGATATGTTTATGACAATTGGTGTGGCCAGAGGCTGAGATCGGCTAAAGTCGCTCCCACCCAATGGAGACTGACTAAGTCTTTTATTAGCTAGCATAAATGCCATTATATTCTTATTGGGCATGCCTCTATCACGCCTCCAACGCCATCCGGTTTAACAATTCGATGACTTTTCTAAGAGATGGTTATTCCGAAGACATGAATTCATACTAATCATAGGTATTTGGCGGCCTAAAGTTTCATTGGCCAAACATCAAGTTTTGCCGGGCTGAGCCAAACCTGGGTTCTATTGATTGGATCGAAAGTGGGCGGGCGTGTTCTCCAGAGTGAGACACAAACGCATATAGGTAAGACAGGCTCCGAACAAGCTCGAGTCGCGGCTTAAAACTGCATTGATAAATAGACAACATTCACACTCCCAGACACATAAGCTGAATGCGCAAACGCTCATCTGAGTGATCTATACTCACAGTGTTATATTGCGAGACGAGTAATAGTATTTCACCATACTTCTTGCGTATTTGGCATGCTTGAGCACGCTAGTCCGGTGCTCCTAATCTCCGCACGACAGGTAATGCCCTGTAGATATCTTCCTCGGCATACTAACGTCTCGACACTCCAAGTGTATATAGATGTCAAGGCACCTAAATCCTCCGAAATATATAAAATAATCCTGCACGGGATTACCAACATCGACAAACGGAACACTAGCTCCAGTGAATAGAAAGGTAATTTCAAAGAGTTTATTTCTAAGGCTCGAATCAATCATTTCTTTGAGGAGGCACCAAGCGCATGAGCAAGTTATCCCTGTCATCTGGTTAAAGGCGGTCAGATTATATAACTGTAGAGGTAGGTTTAATTTGTAGTGCCTCTCGACGGTTAGGGTATCTTATAGTAAAGTGTCGACATGTAAAACGGGCTCTCTGGAACTTTCTTTATATGTTATGTGTAGTCAATAAAGGAACTTACACTGAGTATATGCCTTGATGGAAGATTACTAAGATATAACATTATGACTCTGGTCATCTAGGCCTTTCGGTTTTTCACTTTTTCTGAACAGGCTCTGCAAAGACACAAGTGATAGGGCGTGAAGAACTGTAAGTTTTGACTTTTTTTTATCTGCAGGGTCTTAGAGAGACGCATTAACATATTCATGTTCTTGTATATTTAGGCTGCTCAGGTCTATGGGTTTATATGAGCGGCGGTTGACGATAGGCTCATATGTCCGTTTTGTATTATGTAGGCTTTTCATGGTGATTACGCGGGGTTGCACTTATACGGGTTTGACCACAATTAACTCCGCCTTATTATCGCGGTGCTCAAGACAAAAACGCGGGCCGAAATAAGTTCAGAGAGTAGTCAGTTCGAAGCATCTATAATTCTTGTATCTCCCTCTATGTTTGTTATAAAAAGAATTTTCTTGTCCCTTAATTAAACTTTCTAAAAAAGTTGTTTTCGTCTCCTAACATGTACGAGCCCCTTATCAACGATGTCACTTAAAGGGTATTTATGCTCCTTTTCTTCATGACTACGTTGGTCTTAATTTCCTGTTCTGAGTACTTAACTCATTCTTGCAAATTGTTCCAATATAAGCTACGTTTCAGTTTTGAAAATTTTGCGAGAAATTAATCATATTTTTTTAGTTTCCCTCTTTTTTAATAACACAAAGTGTTACTCTAAAATTTTGTTCCAATCTCTTAGGCATATTTCTGTAATGAATTGGCACTAGGCTTCAGTGCCGGACCGCCGACTAATCGCTTGCCCCCTCTTCTCTTTTGTGCACGTTCTGGGACTCCTTCATGACCGCTTCCTCATGCTGGGATGACACTTCTTTCTATTCTTAAAACAACAAAGTCAGGCATGCTTAAACCATTCTAATAGCAGCACCCTATCCTCACTTTTTACTAATCACCCGTTACTATCTAAATAAAATGTCTATAAACTTCCCTCAATTTTCAGTTGTGCTCATTAAGCATTGTGAAATTTTGAGTTTACCGGAGCCAGGGAACGATAAGAAGACGTCATTTGCTTTCGTATACTCTCTGAATTTTTGATATTGGAATTTTCTAACTTTTATGCTTTTCAAACTTTCGGGGCCCGCTTCGAACGCACCGTGTACGATTTTGAAGGACTAAAAATGTCCGAAAAATCGCGCTAGGCTGAATTTTTTTAAAATAGCGAGCCGACGCGGGAGTTGCATTAAAGGCTTTCAAAAGATGTTTTTTTGGGTCCCCTCCAAATTTGATCTCTTTGTGGCGGAATCTTAAGTGATATGAAATTTAGCTTTCGGGAACCTTTAAGTATGTTTGTTCTGAGAACTTCCCTCCCTAGAATACGATTCATTTTTTGCCGAGTGAAGGCGTGCCGACAACTAGAAAAAAAAAAAAGCAACTCTACCCCAATTTTTTGAGAACCCGGATTTTTTTGAAAGAACCCCCCCTCCTTCCCTTATTAGAGCCCCCCTTACCGAACTCACCCCGCGGATTTTTTTGAGAACCCGGATTTTTTTTTGAGAACATCCCGGATTTTTTTTGAGATTCCGTCACCAAATCTCCCAGCCAATCTGGTTTGAGTAACAGAGCTCCTGACATTATCGAAGCCTACCCTGGTCGACACAAATTTTTTGAGAAACCCCCCTAAATTTTGAGAACACTCCTAATTTTTTTGCAACCCTAATTTTTTTTTGGGCAAAAAAAACCCAATTTTTTGGCAACACCTAATTTTTTTTTCGGGCAAACACCTATTTTTGGCAACCCTTTTCGAAGAAGGGTTGCGGGGGGCCAAACGGTTGCGTAATGCAACCGTTGTATCGTGTTGCCAACCTCTATTTTACCGCCCCCTGCCCCGCCCCCTTATTTTCGATCCATGGGTCAAATTTTTTTTTTGCCCCACGTATGGTAATTTTTGATTCTTCTTTAAGGGGGCTAGCCCTATTTTTTTTGATGTCTTAAAACAGACACTTTTTTTGGGTCTTTCCCACCTCTTGCGGCTTCATATAAGCTTGACAGAATACCCTGGGTCAAATTTTGGACCCATCGGTAATTTTTGTCCTTTCATGGGTCATTTTTTGGACGCCCACGGTATTATTATTGTCCTCTTCCCTTTAGGGCTATTTAGCCTTTTTGGAAAGTCGTTTACCCTTGTTTGCACATGATATTTAGTCCCTTGACCTTGGCCTATACCATGGGTCCTCATTTTTGCCCCACTGCTAATTTTAAAATAACCCACTAGTGGCCACATCCCGGCCACCTCCAACATATTTCGTTCCTACTTGAACGTATGTAGGGTAACGTTCTACTTGAAACAACGAGAGTACCTACAACACAAACAATAAGTCTACAGGCAACTAGACATACAATACAGGTTCAATGACACACACAACAAAACATGAGCACACAAACAGACAAAAATACACACCTATTATATACACAGCACACACTTACACTTATACACAAAACATTCATTCTATGACACTACATTTCCATGAGACACTTACAAAACACACTGTCACCCTTTGGTCGTCATGGGTCATTTTGACCCACCGTAATTTTTTGTCCTTCCTTTATAGGGACTTAGCCTTTTTTGATGTCTTAACCTTGTTGACCATGATAATTTCGCCCTTGACTTTGCCAGATCATGGGTCAATTTTGACCCACGATAACTTGATGGCTTTGATGTTCCAATCACCGTAAGAAGTACCGTAGGGATGTTCTATTAGGTTCTATCGGGTATAAGATGGAGTGCCAGGTGAGTTGCCAGGTGGAGTCCAAGTGAGTGTCCAATGAGTGCCAATGAGTGCCAAGTGAGTGCCAATGAGTGCCAATGAGGTCCAAGTGCAAGTGAGTGCGACATAGTGCCAACTGAGTGCCACTTTTTTCAAGCTTTTTAGCCCCCCCTGAGCCCCGAATAGCCCTAATAGGGTTGTCTACCCCACATTTTCATGTTGAGGGATTCGTTGGGTATATTACAACCTGCTAGGATGCTTTCTACTATGAGTTAGTCTTTTTTCTATCACTTATAGCATATATATATATTATATATATTTATAATATATATATATTTATATATATATAATTAATATATATATAGTATATATATTATATTATATATATTATATATATATATAATATATATATATACTGCACTAACAACAACTACACACATACACTATGACACCTATACACAATACTATGACACTTATACACAACTATGACACTTATAAGCGCTTACACTCTCCTTAAGAGACTTACATTAAACCATATACGACTTACACTCACACCACACACAGATAACACTTACGTTACACTCACACACTGATATTTTGAATGCCTCAACTTTATGCCTAACTTTGTTGCTCCAGCATTAATGCTCAACTTTGATGCCTCACTTTGAAGGTTCATCTTTGAATGACTCATCTTTGATGAAGTCATCTTGGATACCACTATATTGAAGATTCATCTTTGATGAAATCATTTTTGATGGCTATCTCTACCCTACATTAAAGAACAGATGTTAATATTAATGTCTTCCCTAGTTCATAAAGCTAACCACCAGGCGCCGCATGCGCCCTCCGCGCGAAAGGCTGACAACCCCGCACCCAGCAGGTGCGACCCGCCGCGTCGCCGCCCGCCGCGTGCGCCCGGCGTGCGCCCGCGGCGCAAATATTACCCGCTCGCCGCGTGCGCCCGCCGGCGCAATATCCCCGCACGGAATGAAATATATATATATATATATATATATATATATATATATATATATATTATTATAATATATATATATTATTATATATATTAAATATATTATTATTAATATATTATATATAATAATATATATATATATTAATATATATCTATTATTATAATATATATATATAATATATTATAATTATTATACTACGAGTCATTCATTTTATTTCATACTTAAACTTTCAAAGAATTTCTTTCAAATATACTATGAGTTCAAATTGAAAGTTTTATTTCAATACTTAAACATTTTTATTAAATACATTTTCGGGCGGAACCTAAAACTGTAACTTCATTACAGGCCTATATTTAACACAGTTTTATATTTATTAACATTATTTTTTACTTATACTTTTTAATTTATAACTTTTTAAAAAATTGTATATAAGAAGAAAAAAACCAGAGTGCCTGATGTATAATCATTTTATTTTACTCAATTGTACGAAATTTTATTAAAAACATTAACATTACATACCTTAAGAGCAGTAAATCAGTAAATCAATCAGAGTCGGTATTAGCAACAGAGGGATTAGTAATGCTTTGTTTTACTGCTTTATCTGCTTTAACTCATGTTTTAACTGCTTTAACTTTCTGGCTTTAACTGCTTAATCCCTGATGTTTTTAACTGCTTTTAACTCCCATATTTATTAAAATTTACATACTTAAAGCAGTAAATCAGTAAATCAATATAGGTGTTACCTAACACCTAAGGGATTAGTATGCCTTTTGTTTTCTGCTTTACTGCTTAACTTTCTGCTTTAACTGATTAACTTTTCTGCTTTAAATTATTTTATTAATTGATCCTTAAGCAGTAAAGCAGTAAACAATAGATGTTACCTAACACCTGGGGGGATTAGTATGCTTTTTTTTACTGCTTTAACTCTTAACTTTCTGCTTTACTGGCTTTAACTTTCTGCTTTACTGGCTTTAACTCATATGTTACTGTTTTAAAACTCATATATTTTATTAACATTAATGTTTTTTTATTTGTTTTAATACTTTTTATTTATTTTATTATTATTTTTTTATTTATTTTTTATTATTTTTTTATTATTTTAATTTTTATTTTTATTACCAAAATTATTGTTATTCACTTTCCATGCCTATTGTTATTATTATTTGAGACACACATATCCACTAAATGACACTTAATCAAACATCATTCCATCAACGTATACACACATTCACTATGACTTACATTACCCATAGACACTTACATCTACACTTATACACACGCGTCACACACATATACAACTCAACACAACACACACACAAATTCACTTACACTTAACTACACATTCGCTATGATGCTGGTATTCTCATTCAACTATGACACTTACATTTTACCATAGACACTTACATTTACACCTCAACACACAGATTTACTTACACAACCACCAGATTTACTTACACTCACACAGATTTACTTACACTCACACACCAGATTTACTACTTACACTCACCACACAGATTTACCTTACCTTCACAACAGATTTACTTACACTCACACACAGATTTACTTACACACACAGATTTACTTAAACACACACACAGATTTACTTACACTCACACACAGATTTACTTACACACACACACACCCCGGCACACTGCACTTACACATATAACGCTATATATTTATTAAAAACATTTATGTTTTAAATTAAACACGTACATTTATATTACTCATGTCCAAAGATAAATAAAACTATTTAATTTTCCCCCCCCCCAAAAAGGGGTTTTTTTTTTCCTTTGAAACTTCTATAATAAATCAATCATTATCTTTGAACAAAGAATTTATTATTAACTGTTAATACTTTTTGTTTATAAATTTTATAACTATCAAGTTTTAAAATAACTTTTACTAAAATTTTATGAAATTTTATTAAAAACATATATTTTACGTACCGTAAAGCAATAAATCAGTAAATCAGTAAGGTCAGCCCCTAGCACCCCTCTACACCAAGCTATGCACGTTTTGTTCTATTGACTTACTGCTTTACATCATCTTTGCCATTTTAATAAGTATAAAAATAACAAATAAGTTCTTCTCTGCTAACATAACATGTATTTATTAAAATCTTTTCTAGTTTCTTTATTTAAAAATAACATTATTCACTTACATTTATATTATTCGCTCGATGTTAACTAAAAATATTTCAAAGTTTTTTTAAATAATTCGGATTTTCTTTATATTATTATTATTATTTATTATCTATGGTAACATTGCAATCCATCAGAAAACACAACAACCCGGACTCCTTACAGATACGAAACTGACCTTCTTCTGTAAAAGTGTTAAGATATCCTTTTTGTATCCGGGGCGATTTAGGCCTATAACCAGGTCAAATATATTTCAAACTGACCTTCTTCTGTAAAAGTGGCGCAATATAGTTAGGCCCTAAATTTTAGGCCTATAATTTAGGATAAGCTTTTTGTATCCACCGCTGAATTTTTAAGCTAATACAGGTCAAAGGTAAATTCAGTATAAGCAAGAATCGAACAATGTATTATTATTTTTATCAATATATTCAACTGAAACATCTGGATTCGGTAAGATCCTTTGAGCAGGTAAAAAGGAAATGTTAACCTTTCTTGTGAGTGGACGGAGTAATCTTTATCTCTATATGACCTCGTATGTGATTGGTCGAGAATTATTTTATCGCTTTTTGGTTTTAAGGTATGAAAAAACATGTTTTTTCATACCTTAAACCAAAGTTTCGTTTATTTAAACTTTCTAACATACATGTACTATTTTATTTATAAAAGTTAAAAATAAGGATAAACTATCCTACTATATAATTGGAAATTTAATAATCATTAACTTACAATGATTTATATTATATATATATTAATATATATATATATTTATATATTATAATATATATTATAATATATTTATATATATAATATAATATTATAAATATATATATATATTATATATATATATATTATCTATATGATCTTATAAGGAAAACATTAAATATATACAAGAGTATAAATATATTTACATTGGTTATATAATGAAGGTTAACATTAATATAAATTCCACATACTTTTTCACATGAAATGTTCTATGACTATTTCAAATTTAAACATTCTCGATGTTTGCAAATATGCTTATCATTTGCGTTGTTGTTCCCTCAAATAGTTTCTTACCTCTTCAATACCATCCGAAAGCAATCAATTATGTAAAGAGTTCCTTCTCAGATATCATAGTGTGTTTACTGTCAGGGTCAGCAGCGTAAATACTTCCGCTCCATTGTCTTCTAAATAGATAGATGAATTTCTGCACGGTCATGGATTTTAAGAAGTTTTCAATGATAGTTTCAGGGTCATCAGTTAGGTTTTTCTTAAATGCACAATACTCCTGGAATAACATAGAATGAGCTACAGCTACGTAATTACCCAGTATTTCAGTCTTCTTCATCTGCAATAATACCCTCTTGCGAACTTCAGCCATATATTTCAGCCGTTGTATACCTCTAATACTGATTCTATGAGTAGTAGGATCAAATGTACATGATTCATTAAACGTCTTCCATACTAGAAGTTCCATACCTATCCTTTGTGAAATTACATACTTAGAAAAGGCGAGAGTAAGTTGCCTACCATCGCTACCCTCTCTTAGACTAATAACAATCTTCGGTGAGTCTAAAAATTCGCTGGACTTGTATACCTTGATCCATTCTTCAACATGGTGACATATACAGAGTAGTTCATCTGCGCTCATAAAAATACACGTTTGGTACTAGCGCATATAGGTTGATTAATACATGTAAAAAATTCAAACCCAACAGGTTTCTTTAATATAAAAATGAAACACCGTAAAGTCAGGGATCTTGACTGTCCATTGTACATATCTTCTATAGAGGTGTATCTGTTAAGATGGTCATGATATATTCACTGTAATACACTTGATGAATAATAAAGGCACTTTCAGACTTGAGCACAGAATTGTTGGCACCGTTGTTACATCCAAACGAGTATTGATTTTAAAATGCGTCTGGGTCCTAAAACATTTCCTCAAATATCAATTTTCACATCAGAGGTAGGCTCAGGATTTGAAAAAACATGTTTTTTTCATACCTTAAAACCAAAAAGCGGAAAAAATAATTCTCGACAATCACATACGAGGTCATATCGAGATAAGGATTATCCACTCACAAGGAAGGTAAACATTTCCTTCTTACTTGCTTAAAGGATTCACAGCTCCATAGTGTTTCAGTTTGAAATATATTTATAAATAATAATAACATTGATCTCGATTCTTGTCTATACTGGAATATACCTTTTGACCTGGTATTAGGCTTAAATCAGCGTGGGATAAAAAAAGCCTTATCCTAAATTTAGGCCTAAATTTAGGCCTAACGTAGTTATTGCGCCACATTTACCAGAAGAAGGTCAGTTGAAATTATT
>JABUQX010023784.1:25000-31402 GCA_015478945.1 Trachelipus rathkii | reverse complement strand
TTTTAGAAGGCTGTGTTTGTGTGGAATTAACAGCGGGTGTCTTCGAGAATTGTAATAGCTGTCTATACTTTTGGGAGTAACAGGTTTTAAATTTATTTTTGTCAAAATTTTGAAATTTACAAATTTTGGATTTGTTGTGTTCGAACATATAGAATGGCTATTTCCTCCTAAAATTACAAGTCGTAGGGAAAAGTTGATTTGATTATGTTTAGAAAGGTTTTTGTGTGAGAGATACATATGGGGTTTTCGGATTGTGAATAGCTGTTATGACTTTCTAGATAAGAGAGTTATCTTAATTCTATCTTTTGTCAAAATGTTGAAATTGGAAATTTTTGGATTTTTGTGGTTCGAAAATATAAATGGCTATTTCTCCTCATGAAATACCAAGTCGTAGAAAAAGTGATTTTTGATGATTGTTTAGAAGTTTTTTGTGTGAAAGGATAATACTAAGTGTCTTCGGATTTGTATAAGCTGTTATACTTTTCTACAGTAAAACAGGTTCTAACTTATTTCAGTTGTTTCAAAATGTTGAATTTAAGAGAAATTTTTGAGATTTTTGTGAGATTCGAACAAATATCAAAAATGGCCTATTCCTCCTGAAAATACAAGTTCGTAGAAAGTGATTTTGATATGTTTGAGATAAGGTTTTTTGTGGTGGAGGAATACTTATAGTGTCCTCTCGCGATTTGAAATAGCTGTTATACTTTTGGAGTCACAGGTTCCTTAAGTTTATTTTTGTCAAATTTTTGAAATTACAAGATTTTTGCGAGTTTTTTGTGGATTCGAACATATAAATGCTATTCCTCTAAATAACAAGTCGTAGAAAAGTTGATTTTGATATTTTTAGAAAAAGGTTTTTGTAAAAGTCGGAACACTATGGTTGTTTTTCGGTTCATGTAATAGTGTATATACTTTTTAGTAACAGGTTAATGAATTATTTTGCAAAATGTTGAAATTGGAAATTTTAGGATTTTTGTGGTTCGAAACATATAACATGAGCTGTTTCATTCCTGTTAAAGTATAAGTATTTTGATATTTTAGAAGGTTTTGGATCTCTGTTAATTAAAATCAGCTGACAAATGAATAGCTGTTATTACTTTTGAGAGTAACAGGGTTCATCTAATTGTATTCTTTGTCAAAAATGTTGAAATTATCGGAAATTTTTGGGGATTTTTGTTCGGTCAACATAATAAAATGCTTTTCATCGCTAAAATACAAGTCGTGTAGAAAAGTGATTTTTAACTATTCTTTAGAAAGGATTTTTGTTGATTAATCACTAACGGTGTCTTCGGATTTGTAATATTGTATATTACTTTTGGAAAGTAAACAGTTTCTGTATTTATTTTCTGTCAAAATTTTGATATTTACAAATTTTTGGAATTTTTGTGATTCGAACATATAAATGGCTGATTTTTCCTCCTAAAATACAAGTGCGGTTAAAGAAAAAGTGATTTTGATCATCTATTTTTAGAACAAGCGTTTTTGTGTGAGGAAGTACGATATGGTTTGCTTCGGATTTGTAATAGCTGTCTTATACGTTTTCTCAAAGAAAATTCATTATTTTATTTTGTCAAAAGATGTTGAAATTTGGAAATTTTTGGATTTTTTGGGTTCGAACATATAAATGGTATTCTTCCTGAAAATACAAGTCGTAGAAAAGTGATTTGATATTTATTAGAAAGTTGTTGTGTGAGGACACTTAGGTGTCTTCGGAATTTGTAATAGTTTATACTTTTGAGTAACAGTTCTTAATTTATTTTTGTCATAATGTGAAATTTTGAAATTTTGGATTTTTGTGGTTCGAACATATAAAGGGCGTTTATCCTGAAATACAAGTCGTTAGAAAAGTGATTTCTAATTATTTTTTAGAAAGTTTTTGTGTGAGGAAACACTGGGTGTCTTCGGATCTGAAATAGGCTGTCTTACTTTGAGTAACAGTTTCTTAATTTATTTTTGCAATTTTTTTCATGATTTACAAAATTTTTGGATTTTTGTGATTCGACCATATAAATGGCTATTCCTCCTGCAATACAAGTCGTAGAAAAGTGATTTTGATATTTTAGAAAGTGTTTTGTGATGAGGATACTATGGCTCGTCTTCGGATAGGTGAATAGCTTGCGTATACTTATTTCTAGTAACAGGTTCTTAATTTATTTTTTCAAAATGTTGAATTTGGAAATTTTTGATTTTTGTGGTTCGAAACATTAAAATGGCTATTCCTCCTGAAAATACAAGTCGTAGAAAAGTCGATTTTGATATTTTTAGATAGGTTTTTGTGTGAGGAAATACTATTAGTGGCTTCGGAATTGAAATGCTGTATGACTTATATGAGCGTAACAGGTTTTTAATTTATTTTTTGTCAAAATGTTGAACATTTGGAAATTTTTGCAAGTTTTTGTGGTTCAAAAAAATAAATGGCCTATTCTCCTGAAATACAAGTCGTAAGAAAGTGATTTTTATATTTTATTTTTATATAGTTTTGAGTGTGCGGCTTTCTCAGTTGACTCTGGATGTCTATATAAATTAGATATTTGGAGTAACAGGTTCTTATTTATTTTGTCAATGTTGAAATTTGGAAATTTTTGGATTTTTTGTGGTTATCGAAACAATAAAATGGCATATTCCTCTGAAAGTACAGTCATAGAAAAGTGATTTTTGATATTTTTAGAAAGGTTTTTTGATGTGGAGGTAATACATGGCTTCCCCGAAGTGTAAAAAATGTCCCAATGCTTTTGGAGTAAACAGATTCTTAATTTATTTTGGTCAAAAATGTTGAAATTTGGAAATTTTGGATTTTTGGGTTACGAACATATAAATGGCTGTAATCATTTCCTCGAAATTAGCAAGTGTAGAAAGGGTGATTTTAATATTTTAGAAAGTTTTTGTGATTCACACCTTAGCCAGCTGTCTTCGGATTTTGTAATAGATGTTTATACTTTTGGACCAAGTAAACAGTTCTTAATTTATTTTGTCAATTTTGAAATATACAGAATTTTTGGATTTTTGTGATTCGAACATATAAATGGTAATTCCTCCTAAAATACAAGTCGTAGAAAAAAAACTGGAACGTTTTAGTTTGGCATTTTGATATATTTTAAGAAAGTTTTTGTGTGAGGAATACTAAAGTGTCTTCGGATTTTAAAAGCTGTTATACTTTTGGAAGTACAGGTTCTTAGATTTTTTTTTTTGTCAAAATGTTGAAAGTTGGAAATTTTTGGATTTTTTGCGTTCGAACAATAAAATGGCCATTCCTCTTGAAATACAATTCGTAGAAAGTATTTTGATCATTTTATTTAGACAAAGGTTTTGTGTGAGGAATTACTATTGTGTCATCGGATTTTTAATAGCTGTTATACTTTGGAGTAACAGGTGTTCTTAATTTATTTTGTCAAAATGTTGAAATTTGGAATTTTTGGGATTTTTGTGATTGTCGAACATATTAAATGGCTTCATCCTGAGAATACAATACGTAGAAAAAGTGATTTTAATATTTTTAGAACAGGTTTTTGTGTGATTAACATAGCGGTAGTCTCCTCGGATTGTAATCAAAGCTGTGTTATACTGTTTGGAGTAACAGGTTCTAATTATATTTTTGTCAAAATTTTGAAATTGTACAAATTTTTGGAATTCTTTGTGATTCGAACATAATAAATGCTATTCCACTAAAATAAGTCCGTAAGAACAGAAAAGGACTTTTGAGTTATTTATAGAAAAGTTGGTGTGGAGGAATACGTTATGTGTCTTCGGATTTGCTTAATAGCTGTGTATACCTTTTCTAGAGTAACAGTTCTTAATTATTTTTTGCTGCAAAATGTGTGAAATTTGGAAATTTATAAAGAAGTTTTGTGGGTTCGAACATAAAATGCTATTCTCCTGAAATACAAAGTCGTAGAAAAGTGATTTTGATATTTTTAGAAAAGGTTTTTGTGTGAGAGAGAAACACTAGGGTGTCTTCGGATTTGAAATAGCTGTTATACTTTTGAGTAACAGGTTCTGTAATTTATTGTTTGTCAAATTTGAATTTGGAATTTTTGGATTTTTGGTGGTTCGAACATATAAATGGCTGTTCATCCTGAAATACAAGTCGTTAGAAAAGTGATTTTGTAATAAGTTTATTAGAAAGTTTTGTTGTGAGGAACACTAGCGGCTTCGGATTTGTAATAGCTGTTATACTTTTGGAGTAACGGTTCTTAATTTATTTTTGTCAAATTTTGAAAATTTACAAATTTTTGATTTTTTGATAGTCGAAACATATAACCATCGGCCTATTCTCTAAAAGTACAAGTGCGTATTAGAAAGTGATTTGGATTTTTAGAAAAGGTTTTGTCGTGCAGAATACTATGGTTGTCTTCGAATTTGTAAGCTGGTTATATGCTTCTTAGTAAAAACAGGTTCTTAATTTATTTTTGATCAACATGTTGGAATTTGTTTAGAAATTTTTTGGCAGATTTTTGTGGTCATCGACATATTATATGGCTATCCTCCTGAAATACAAGTCGTAGAAAGTGATTTTGATATTTTTTAGAATAGGTTTTGTCTGAGATACTATAGTTGTCTTTGCGATTTGACAATACTGTTATAACTTTTGTAGTAAACAGTTCTTAAATTTATTTTTGTCAAAATGTGAAAATTGAATGTTTCTGGGATGTGTTTGGTGAGTGCGAACATATAAAATGGCTATCTCCTGAAATTAAAGTCGCGTAGAAAAGTTTGATTTTGACTATTGTAGACAAGGTTTTTTGTGTAGGAAATACTAAGGGCTTCGATTGAAAATACTGTTATACTTTTGCGAGTAAACAGTTCTTAAATTATTTTTGTTCCAACAATGTTGAAATTTTGAAATTTTTTGATGTTTTTGTGTTCGACATTAAATGGTATCTCTGAAATACAAGTCGTTAGAAGAGTGATTTGTATATTTTTCTAGAAAAGATTTTTTGTGAGATCTATGTGTCTTCGGATTGATGTTAATGAGCTGTTATACTTTTGGAAATGATAGCAAGTAACCGAAGTAAACCGCGGTAACAGGTTCGTAATTTATTTTTGTCAAAATTTTCAATTCGAAAATTTTGGGGGATTTATTTAATTAGATCTGAATTTAATCTCATCGTGAATACACACAAGTCGATAGAAAAGTGATTTTAATATTCTTAGAAATTTTGTAAAATAAAAATGCCCGGTAAATAAATTTAAACCTATGAGGTGTCTTCGATTTCACATGAGAAGATAATATATATAAGAAAAAGGGACGCACGAAGTAAGGTTTTAATTCTATTTTTCCAAAAATATTTGAGATTTTTAACAATTTTTGGATTATATGTGCAAAAATTCGATAACAGGTATGTAAATAGGGCTACTCCTCCTCCTAAAATTACACAGTTCGCTAGAAAAGTTGGATTTTGATTATTTTTAGAAAGGTTTTGTGTGAGGCAATTACTGTTATGGTGTCGTTCGCGATTTTCTATATATAGTATGTATAAACTGTTTTCTAGATGAACAAGGTTCTTAATTTAAAATTTCTTCGTCAAAATGATTGAAATTTCGGAAATTTTTTGGATTTGGGCAACATATACAAGAGTCCTTCGTAACAATCAATATATAAAATGGCCATATTTCTCGCTGAAATTACAAGTGTTTAGAACCATACCAATGATTGTTGATATAAACAATAATAGAAACGTATTGTGAATGTGAAATACTAGGGGTACTTCGCGTAGTGATTTAAATAAGCTGTTCACACTACTTTTGCAACAAGTAAAAGGTTCTATAACTATCCTTTTAGTCAAAATGTTTGAAAGTTATAGGAAGCATTATTTAGGTCATTTATTGATCGGTTTCGAAAAAATGAAATAGTATCTCTCGCCTGAAATACAAGTCAGACTGAAAAAAAAGTACATTCACTTTTCTAGACTATATTTTTATAAGAAAAGGATTTTTTGTGGAGAATTATCAAGTCATAATAAGTTTATCGGAGTATTTGACAAGTAGTCTGTCTCCTACTTTTGGGACGGGACAAGTAACAGGTTTTAATTTAATTTTGTCAAAAATGTTGAAATTTAGAAATTTTTGGTATTTTTGTCGACCGGTATCGAACCACATATGTAAAAAGGCGCTATTCCTCCTAGATATACATAGTCGATAGAAAGTGATTTTGATATTGTTAGAAAGTTTTGAGCGCTGCAGGGAGAAGGACGAAGCAGAATAAAAAGATACGAGGATATAATAAAGTGTCTTCGGATTTGAAATATGTCTATTACTTTTGTGAAGTAAACAGGGTTCTATAATTTATTTTTCGTCAAAATCGTTAAATTTGAAATTTTTGGAATGTTTCAGAAGATATAAATGGCTATTCTTCCTGAAAATACAAGTCGTAGAAAAGTGAATTTTGATATTTTTAGGAAATAA
>JABUQX010023784.1:0-20000 GCA_015478945.1 Trachelipus rathkii | reverse complement strand
TTGGAAATTTTGGGATTTTTGTGGTTCCAACATATAAATCGCTATGACCTCTAAAATACAAAGTCGTAGAAAAGTGATTTTGATATTTGTAGAAAGGTTTTTGTGTGAGGACGAATACTATGGTGTCTTCGGGTTTGTAATAGCTGTTATACTTTTTAAGTAACAGGTTCTTAATTTATTTTGGCAAAAATTTGAACTTTACAAATTTTTTGAATTTTTGTGGTTCGAAAATATAAATGGCTATTCTCCTGAAATACAAGAAAAAAAACTCAGTAAGAAAAGTGATTCCTGATATTTTTAGGAAAAGTTTTTGGTGTGAGAATACCTATGGTAGTCTATCGGATTTGTCAATAGCCGTTATTACTTTTTGGATAACAGTTCTTAGCCGCATTTGAATGCGTGAGCGACGTAAGTTCGACGATTGTTATTTAGTGCCTCCGACTGAAAAATTTGAGAAAAATAGCGACTTTGAGGATCTAACCAATCATCCTACTAAAAAGATGTTCTTGGACTTGCCAAAATTCTCTCGAGCTCAACTTTCGGAACGCGCAAACATTGCCAAAATATGAATTTACGATTTTATTTCATCTATTTATGCTATTGGTCCTCGCGCTTAATGCTTCAGTATGCCCAACATGTTATATGATGAGAATTGCTTATTCATAATTCTCTCATTGAAAAAAAAGTAATAATATTAATATATATATTATATATTATATATTACATACATAATATAATATATATATATATATATATATATATATGATATAATATTATATATATATATATATATAATATATATATATATATATATATATATATATATTATAATATATATATTAATAACTATTATTATATATATTATATTAAATATATATTATATATATATAATGGATGGATAGATTTTTCCTTTTGACTTGCGTCATATTCTCTTCTACTGCTATTCTTTTCCGTGCATGTAATACTCTTACACCCAATCTTTGGTGTAAAAAGAGCATGGATGAATTATATATACTATATTATATATATATTTATATATTATAATATAAATATTATAATTAATATATATATAATATTAAAGTAGCTATTATAATATATATATAAATTATATATATAATATATATAATACAATATATATATTATTATATATATATATCATATTATATAAACTCAGAATCCTCGTGCCAGACAATATTGTGAACAACTGGTTATCACATGGTAAGAAGAGTAATATCACTCCATTTTGGGGAATATTCACTCAATTCATTTTTTAAACAAAATTTTATTCACATTTTAATTACAAAAGTTATTTTTGTGTTTTGGTAAAAATTTTTTTTATTAAACTTTTAATGTTACAACAGCACACTAAACATTCATCGCAAAAACACTCAAGTGATGCAACTCCTACGCTCTCCAAATTTAGGCACCTCTGCCCCACTATATGTGCACAGGCAACTCCAAGTTGTCAAAGAAAATGTTGAAAAATGTCAATTGCGTCGAAATTTTTTTGAAACTCTACAGTATTAAATGGCTATTCGCTCCTGAAATAGCAAGTCGTAGAAAAGTGATTTTGATAATAATTTTAGAAACGGATTTTTGTGTGAGGGCGAATACTATCGGGTCTTCGGGATTTGTAATAGCTGTCATATTCCTTTCAAGAGATGAGGTTCAAAATTAAGGTCTCCTTCAAAATTTTTAAAATTTTGGGAATGATTTATAAATAAATGGAATCGAACATATAAATGGCGATTCCTCCTGAAATACAAGTCGATGAAAGAAAAAGTGATTGTTATATTTTTAAAAAGGTTTTATGTCGCGGGAACACTAGGGTGCCTTCGGATTTGTAATAGCTGTGCGTATACTTTTGGCAGTAACAGCTTCTTAAATATTTATTTCATAAAATTGTTGATTTTACAAAATTTTTGATTTTGTCCGTTTCCGAACATAATAAATGGCTATCCTCCTGAAAAATACAAAGTTTCGTAGAAAAAGTGATTTTTGATCATTTTTAGAAACGGTTGTTGTGTGAGAACTTACTTATGGTGTCTTCGGATTTTAATTAGCTGTTATACTTTTGGCGAGTAACAGGTCCTTAATTTAATTTTTGTCAAAATTTTGAAATTTTTACAAATTTTGCATTTTCTTTTTCAAAAATACAAATTCCCATCCATCCCCGTCCAATTCCAAAGTCAAGAAAGAATGATTTGTATTTATAGAAACGTTTTTGTGTGTGAGGACATTACCTTATAGGATGTCTATCGGATTGTAATAGCTGTTATTACTTTGTAATACAGTGTTCTAACTTTATTATTATCTCAAAAATCTTCTTGAAAATTTACAAATTTTATGGATTTATTGTCAGACAATAATCAAACATTCATAAATGGCTAATTAACTCACTGAATTACAAAGTCGAAGAAAGATTGATTTTGATATTTTAGAAAGGTTTTGTGTGAGAATACAATGGCAAGGTGTCTTCGGATTCTGATAATAGCTGTCTATACTTTTGGAAAGTAACGTGGTTCCAAATTTATAATTTTTTCCAAATGTTGAAATTAACGGAAATTTTTGATTTTATGTGGTTCGACACACTAATAAAGCCGCATAATTCCTTCCTAAAATTTACAATCGGACGCAAAAGTATTTTGATATCTTTAGAAAGGGTTTATGCTTCTGGAGGTAAAACTATGTGTCTGTCGGATTCTGTAGTAAGTAGCTGTGATACTTTCTAGTAACAGTCCTTAATTTATTTTGTCAAAATGTTGAAATTTGGAAATTTTGGATTTTAGTGATCGGTTCGAACATCATAAAAATGGCTAGTTCCTCCTAAAAACAATGTCGTAGACAAAAGTTAGACATTTTGGAAATATCTTGTACAAAGTTTGTAGTGAGGAATACTATGATGTCTTCGGGTTGTAAATAGCTGTTATACAATTTATGTCGTAACAGTTTTAATCTTATTATTTGTCAAAATGTTTGAAATTTCACACAAGTTGTTTTGGCGTTTTGTGGTTTCGAACAATATAATGGCATTCGTCCGTGAAAAGACAAGCGTTAGAAAAGTGATTTGATATTTTAGAAGGTTTTGGATCTCTGTTAATTAAAATCAGCTGACAAATGAATGTCCTCTTTAGGTAGGTCCAAGCGAAATATTATTAACATTTCCTTTTCAAGATCTTTTTACTTTTTGATTCTGTTATCAAAATCTTACAAGAAAAAATTTGTTTTTAGGCAATAGTACTTCTTAATAGAAGAGTTTTACAACCTTTGCAATATTTTAATCTTCTTCCTGATATATGAATTTTGTCAAAAATTTTAAATTTACAGAAATTTTTTGAATATTTTAATTTTTCAAACATATAAATGGCTAATTCCTCCTGAAATACAAGTCGTAGAAAGTGAAATTTTGAATTTTTTAGAAAGTTTTATTGTGTGAGGAATACATGGATGTCTCTCGCGGATTTTAATAGCTGATGTATACGTTTGCCAGTAACAGGTTCTTAGCGCTTTGAGTGCCGTGAGCGACTAGAGTCGACGGATAGTCGACGGATTTTTTTACGTCTCGAGTGCTGAAATCGACTTTTGTCCAGTCGCTATAAAAATTGTTTCTTGGATGCCAAAATGTTCTCGAGTCACTGTTTCAGGACCGGAGAAAAAGTCGCCATAAGTCTACTTTTTTTTAATTATTACTATCATGATACATTAGCGCTTCCTCGTCATTAGTTGACTTTGCTTCAGTGCCACACTCTGATATGGACGTGAGATTTGCTTATCATATTCCTGCATTGTTAAAAATTAATATAATAGATATATAGTATATAGTAATATATATAGATTATATAGTAGATATGTATACTGATAATTAATAAATTATACCTATAATATATATTAAATTATAGTAATTTAGAAATATAAATCTACACTCTAAATATATATTCACTAAGTGATAAGATGAATTTTTCCTTTGTGACTTGCGCAAATATTCTATGGGCTATTTCTTTTTCCGCGTTATTAATTACTCTTTACACCCAATCTTGAAGTAAAAGAGTTGGATGATTATAATCATTTATTAGTATTATATATATTATATACTAATATAATAATATATATTCGTATTATATTATATAGACGTTATATAGTATATATATATATATAATATATATATATATATATATATATATATATATACTATATAGCTACTATACCGTATAGATAGTATATATATATATATATATATATTACTATTATAGTATACTATATAATAATATATATACATATAATTTTCCTAAAAGATAAACTTTGAATTAATAGTTTAGCTGATCTTATAGGAACTTTGATACCTTATATAATTACATTAGAGGATTTTACACTTTTTTTTATTAAATATTAAAAAGTACCTCAAAAAAAATAATTAAAAATACTCACATAAATTAAATGGAAAAAAAGAAAAAAAATTCTTTTTTAATGAGAAAACTGCATTATCTTCGGCAGACCAAGTTTCCCGACCCCTCAGGCACTTAAAGGGTTAATTTAGTCTTTTGTCAAAATCGTTTGAAATTTAGTATGAATTTATGGTAATTTTTCTTAGTGGTTCGAACATTAAAATGGCTATTCCTCCTCCGTAAATACAAGTCATAGAAAAGTGATTTTGATCATTTTCATAGAATCGTGTCTTTTTAGTTGTGATGGTTGAATACTATGGTGTCTCTCGGATTGATAATAGCTGTTTATACCTTTGGAGTAAACTGTTTCTTAAGATTATTTTAGTTCAAATTTTGAAATTTGAAATTTGTGGATTTTCGTGAATTTCGAAGATAGAAATGGCCACTATTCCTCCTGGCGAAACACCAAGTCGTAGAAGGAGAGCATTGATATTTCTTTCAAAAGGTTATTTGTTCGAGCGGAACACTAGGTGTTCCGGATTTGTACATAGCTGTATACTTATTGGGAAAGTAACAGAGTATCTTAATTATTTTTGTCAAAATTTGGAAATTTACAACATTTTTGGTTTTGTGTTGAAGCATGATTTGAAATGGCGTATTCCTCCTGAATACAAGCTCAGGTAGAAAAGCTGATTTGATATTTTTAGACGCTTTTGTCATGTGAGAATCACTATGGATGTCTTCGCGATTGTAATAGCTTCTATACCTGATGGGATAACTGGTTCTGTAATTTATTTGTCAAAAATGTGAAATTTTGAATTTTGATTTTGTGTGTTCGAAATTATAAATGCGTATCCTCCTGAAATACAAAGCTCGTAGACAAAGTGATTTTGTTATTTTAGAAACGAGGTTTGCTAGCGAAGGAACACTAATCGGTCGTTTCGGATTTTGTAATTAGCTGTTGATATCTCATCTCTTGGTATCAGTAGGAATAACAGGTTACTTAATTTATTTTTGTCTGCAAATGTCTTGAAATTGTAAAGATCTTTTTGAGATTTTGGGTTCGAACATTAATAAATGGGCTATTCCCTCTTGAAATACAAGTCGTAGAAAAGTGATTTGGATATTTTTAGAAGGTTTTTGTGGGAGGTGTTATAGCTACTTCTTCGGACAACTGTCACAGCTGCTATTTCAAATCGGGAGATCTGAAAGTAACAGGTTGCTTAATCTGTATTTTTGTCAAAACATGTTGAAATTTTGGAACATTTTTGGATTGTTTGTTTAATCGGAACATATAAATGGGCATTCACTCCTGAAATACAAATACGTAGTAAATAAAAACCTGATTATGATATCTGTTCATAGAAGAGTTTATGTAAAAGATTCTGATGGAACACTAGTGGTGTCCTTTCGGGATTTGTAACTTAGCTGTTATACTTATTGGAAAGGGAGTTGAATGTGTTATAAAGTCAAAGCTGTCGTGATTTCTGAAATTCGAAATCTGCCGGAAGAAGTGAAATTTGTAAATTTTGGTAAATTTTGTCTTTCCGAGTTCGAAAACAATATAAATGGCTCATTCTCCTGAACAATAAACACAGTCCCGATAAAGTAGAAGAAGTGGATTTTGATATTTTTAGAAAGGATATTTTGTAGTGAGGGTAACAACATAAAGAAGGAGATGTCTTCTGATTTGTAAAAAAAATAGCAACCTGTCCAATACCTCACCTTCTCTGGCCACCAAACCCAAAGGACGAAACGAAAAAAAACAGTAAAACCAGCCGTTCGTAATTGTTAAGCCTATTTTGTCAAAAAATAGTGGAATTTGAAGCTAATATCTTTGGATTTTTGTAGGACGTCTCGAACATTATAAATGGCAGTACTGCCCTTGAAATACAAGTGCGTAGGAAAGTGGATTTTGATATTTTATAGAAGGTTTTTGTCGTGAGGAACCATTTAAGGGTCTCACTGTCTTTCTGGGATTCTATAATAATGTATAGATAATAATATTAGAAAGAAAGAAGAAACTAGAAACACAACACCAAAGTAACAGTTACTTAAATTTATTTTGGGTCAGAAATGTTGAATTTGGAAAAATTTTGTCGAATATTCTTTAACGGCCCTGTCGAGAAGCATCCATAACAAGTGGCGAATTCCTTCCATCGAAATAAACAAAAGCCTGCGCGTACAGACCTAATAAGCAAGATTTGATATTTTTAGAAAGATTTTGTGTTGAGGAACACTAGGTGTACTTCGAGATTGAAATAGACTGTATATACTTTGTGAAAAAAAAAAAACAAGTAACACAAGTTCTTTAAAATTGTATTATTGTCAATAAAATCGGATTGAAGATTCTTGTGTAAAAAAATAACATTTTCTGGAGCATGATATAAGAATAGAAAAAAATAATTAACAACCATGAAAAGACCGCTTTCCTCCTGAAATACAAAGTCAAAGATAGCCGACCAGAGGATGACTTTTGGAAAAATTTTGTTAGAAAGGTTTCTGGTGTGAGGCAATTACAATAATAACGGTGTCTTTTCGGATTTTTGTTAAGTAGTGTTATACTTTTGGCAGTAACAGGGTTCTTAAGTTTATTTTTGTAAAATGTCTGGAAAATTTGGAAATTTTCGGATTTTATGTAGGTTCAGAACATATAATGCTATTCATCACTGATAATAACAGAGTACGTAAGAAAAGTGATTTTATAATATTTAGAAAGGTTTTTGATATCGTGCCCCAGAAAACACTAGGGATGTCTGGATTGTAATAGCTGTAAATATACCTTTTTCTTGGCAACCCCAAAAACGAACAGCCTAACAGAGTGTCCTTAAAATATAATATTTTTTCGTCAACCCAATCTTGAAAAACTTTTACACAATTTTAATAAAAGGATTTTTGTTTATAATTAAACATATAAATGGCTCACGTTCTCCATGCACCATTACAAGTCAGCAAGAAAATGATTTTGATTATTTTTAGAAAGGTTTTTTTTAATGTGAGGAATACTATGGTGTCTTCGGATTGTAATAGCTGTTATACTTTGTGTTGAGGTTTCTTAAATTTATTGGGACAAAATCTCGGACATTATTCTTTTTACCGGAGATCTGTGTGCGAACATAATAAATGGCTTATCTTCCTCCTAAAATTACAAGATCGTAGAAAAGTGCATTTTGATAATTGTAGAAAGGTTTGTGTGAGGAACAATAGGGGTGTTTTGATTTGTAATAGGCTTCCTCATACCTTTTGGAAGCTAACTGGCTTATTATTTATTTTGTCAAGAATGCTTGAAAATTTAAAATTTTTGGAATTTTGTGGTATCGAACATATAAATGGATAATTCCTCCTGAAAATACAAGGTCGCTAGAAAAAAGTGATTTTTGATATTTGTTTAAGAAAGTTTGTGTGTGCGAGGAATACTAGCGTGTCTTCGGATTTGTAATAGCTGTTGCCGATATGGTTGGAGGCTTTGTACTGGATGAACATTTGCCGCTGCAAAAAGGCGATTCCACTATCGGACTTGTGGGTGTTCAAAACATAAGATGGCATTCCTACTAGTAATACAATGTTGGTGCAAAAAGAGTCATTTTAATATTTTTATAAAAGGTTTTGCACAATCGTGAGGAATTACTATGGCGTCTTCGAGATTATGTACATAGCTATTATACTTTTGGAGTAACACAGAATATTCTTAATTTATTTTGGTCAAAAGCTTTATGTAAACCGTGGATTTGGATTTATTGGTTCCATCCAGTACGTGGCTATTTTGCCCGAAATAACAGTCGTAGGAAAGTGATTTTTTGATATTTTTAGAAGGTTTTTGTGTGAAGGAATCACTAAAGGTGTCTTCGGATTGTTAATAGCTGTTATACTTTGGAGTAAACAGGTTCTTACTTTATTTTTGTCAAATTGTCTGAAACTTGATAAAATTTTTGCATTATTTTGTTCGCACCATAATAAATGGCTATTCCTCTGAAGATACCAAGTCGTTAGAAAAGCTGATTTTGGATATTTTTAGAAAGGTATTTTGTGAGGAACACTGAGGTCTGTCTTCGGATGAGAATAGACTGTTTACTTTTGGAAAGAAGTTAGTAACAGGTTCTTATTTTTTTTTTGTCAAATGTTGAAATTTGTAAATTTCTTTGGAATTTTTGTGATTCGAATATGATAAATGCGTATTTCCTCCTGGAAATACAAGTCGTAGAAGAATTGAATCTTTGAATTTTAGAAAAGGTTTTGTCGATAGTTGAGAAAACTTAGGGTGTCTTCGGATTATTGTAATAGCTGTTATGCTCACTTTTGAGTAAACGAAGTAAGTAACAGGTTCTCTAATTTGATTTTTGTCTCTCAAAATGTTTGAAATAATGTAAAATTTTGGAATTTTGTGGTTCGACATATAAAATGGCTATTCCTCCTGAAATACAATTCGTTAGGGAGAAAGTGAATGTTTTTAATTTTTAGCAACTTTTGTGGAAATAGAATTCAGGTTGTGTAGTTTACGGAAGTGAGAATTTACTAATGGTTGTCTTCGGATTTGTAATAGCTGTTATACTTGTGGAGTAACAGGTTCTTAATAGATTAATGTTTTTGCATAACAATTTGAGAATTTGGGAATTTGAGAATCCTTTTTGTGGTTGAAACATATAAATGGCTATTCCTCGTGAAATACAAGTCATAGAAAAGTGATTTTGATATATTTGTAGAAAGGTTTTTTGTGGAGGGAACACTATAAGGTGTGCTTCGCGATTTTTGTAATAGCTGTATACTTTTGGAGTAAAAAAAAAGAAACAAAAACGAAAAATAAAAAGGTAAAAAAAAAGGGTTCTTATTTATTTTTGTCGAAAAAGTTTTAGAAATTTGTAAATTTTTGAAGATTTTGAACAGTAAATCATATTCCAACTGCTATTATCCTCATTTTGAAATACAAATGTCGGTAGAAAAAGTGATTTTGATTTTTTAGAAAGGGTTTTCGGTCAGTAGGAACACTGTGGTTGTGTACTTCGGATTTTAATAGCTCTGTATACTTTTGAAAGAGTCGAGTCTAAGAAAAGAGTAACAGAGTTATTTAATTGTATATTTGGTCAAAATGTTTTGAAATTTTGGAGAAAATCTTCTTGGAATTTGTTTGTGGTTTCCGAACATATATAAAATGGCCTATTCGCTCCTGACAAATACAGAGTCCGTTTAGAAAAATTGATTTTTGGCCCTATATTTAAGAAAGGGTTTTTTGTGTCGAGAATACTATGGGTGTCTTACGGATTTGTGAATAGCTGTTATACTTTTGGAAAGCGAAATGATCACAGTAAGAAACATAAGTAACAGGGTTCTTAATGTTATTTTTGGCCCAAAGGGAGGTTGTTGGTGAATTTTGGAAAATTTGATATTTTTGTGGTTCGAACATATAAATGGCAATTCCTCCTGAAAATTAACAGAGTCCGCTTTAAAGTATTTTGATATTTTTAGAAAGGTTTTTTTAATGTGTGAGACAGGAACACTATAAGTGTCTGTCGAGATTTTGTAATAGGTGTTAATACTTTTGGAGATAACAGTTTCTTTCAATATGTATTTTTGTGCACAATGTTGAAATTCTGAAATTTGTAAATTTTTGGGATTCTTTTGATGGTTCGAACAATAATAAATGCCTATTTCCTCATGACAATACAAGTCGTAGAAAAAAAGTGATTTTGATAATTTTTAGAAAGGTTGTTTTGTGTGAGGAACACTAGGTGGGGTTCGTCTTTCGGATTTGTAATAGGCTGTTATACCTTTTGGAAGTAACAGTAACAAGGTTCGCTTAATTTGTGATTTTTTGTCAAAAATGTTGCAATTTGGGAAATTTATGGATTTTGTTTGGTTCAACAATATAAATGGCGATATTCCTCCTGATAATTACAAGTTCGTCATAGTAACAAAGATTTATGATTATTTTTTAGAGAAGGGTTATTTTTGTAGGATCGAGGGGTTGTTGAGAACACTAGGGTGGTCTGATCGGATTGTAATCAGCATGCTGTTTACTTTGGAAGTAGTAACAGACGTTACTTAATTATATTTTAATGTCAAAATGTCTTTTTTTTGAAAATTTGTGTATAAAATTTGTTGGAATTTTTTAGTGGTTTCGAACATAATGAAGATGGCAATATTCCTCCTTGGAGAATACAAGCCGTAGAAAAGTGACTCTTGTATTTTTACAGAGAAAAGTTTTTTTGTGTGAGAAACACTAGGGTGTCTTCGGATTTGAATAAGCATGTATTATATTTTGGAAGTTTAAACAGAGTTCCTTAATTATGATTTTTGTCAAAAATGTTGAAATATTTATAAATTTTGGAAATTTTTCTTAGGTCGAACATTATCAAATCGCCTATTCCTCTTGAAATACCAGAGTCCGTAGGAAAAGTTGCATGCTTTTGATATTTTAGAAAGGTTTTTGGGTGAGGATACCTATGGTGTCTTCCGGATTTGTATAGCTGTTATTAAACTTTTGGAGGAGGAAGTAAACAAGGTTCTTTAATTTATTTGTCAAAATTTTGATGAAAATTTAACAAATTTTTGGATTTCTGTGGTTCGAACATATAAATGCCTATTCCTCCTAAAATACAAGTCGTAGAAAAGTGATTTTTGACTTAATTTTAGAAAGGTATTTTTGTGGAGTGAACACTAGGGTGTTCTCTTGGATTTTGTAATAGACCTCTATTACTTTTGAGTGGAAAGTACTGGGTTCTTACATTTATTTTGTCAAAAATGTTGAAATATTTAAAAATTTTTGAATTTTGTGGTTCGAACATGAATAAATGGCTAATTCCTCCCTGGAACCATACAAGGTCGTCGTAGAAAAGAGTGATTTTGATTATTTTAAGAGAAAGGTTTTTTGTGGAGGATGTCTATAGGATAATAGTCTTCGAATTTGTAATAGCTGTTACTACTTTTGGGGAGTGAAGTAACCAGGTTCTTAATTTATTTTTGCCAAAATGTTGAAATTTGGAAATTTTTTCGGGATCTTTTGTGGTTCAAACATATAAATGGCGATTCCTCCTGAAATACAAGTCGCAGAAATTTCGATTTTCTATGAATATTTTTTATGGAGAAAGGTTTTTGTGTGAGAATACTATGGATTGTCTTCGGATTTGTAATAGGCTATTATACTTGTTGGAAGAACAGCGTTCGTTAAATTTATTTTGGTCCAAAATTTGGAAAATTTTGTAATTCTTTGGATTTTTTTGGTTATCGACAGTATAAGATGGTCTATTCCTCCATGAAATACAGTGGCCGTAAAAATTGATTTTTGATTATTTTTAGAAATGGTTTTTGTGCAGGAACACTAGGTGTCCTTCGGGATTTGTAAAGACTGTTATTACCTTTTGGAGTAACAGGTTCTTAATTTTATTTTGTCAAAATTTTGAATTGTAAATTTTTGGGATTTTTGTGGTTCGAACATATTAAATGGCTAATTCCTCCTGAAATACAAGTCGTAGAAAAGTGGATTTTTTGATATTTTTAGATAAGGTTTTTTTGTATTGAGGCGAACACTCACGGGTTTATGACAGAGACCATATGCTACTTTTAGGAGTAACAGGTTCTTTAATTTATTTTTGTCAAAATGTTTGAAATTTGTAAAATTTTTGGCATTTTTTGTTGCGTTCGAACATATAAATGGCTATTCCTCCTGAAAAACAAGTCGTAGAAAAGTTATTTCAATAATTTTAGAAATGAAAATGATGAATGACACAGTTGTCTATCGGATCTGTAGTCGAATAGCTGTATATACTTTTGGAGTAATAGTTCTTAAATCTTTATTATTTTGGCTCAAAATTTGAAATTTGGAAATTTTTGGGTTTTTGTTCGAACCTATAAATGGCTATTCCTCCTGAAATACAGTTCGTAGAAAAGTGATTTTTTATATTTTTAAAGAGGTTTTTGTGTGAGGAACACCTTAGGGTGGTCTTCGGATTTTTGTAAATAGCTTGTTATACCTTTTGGCAGTAACAGAGACTCTTAAGTTATATTGTTTGTCAAAATGTTGAAATTTGTAAATTTTTGGAATTTTTGTGGTTCCGAACATATTAAAATGGCTATATCCGTCGCTGAAATACAAGTCATAGAAAAGTTATTTTGACGTATTTTTAGAAAGGTGATTTTTGACAGGTGTGAGGACATACTATGGGCTCTTCGCGATTTGAATCAGCTTTTCGATATACATTCTTGGTACACTGATTGAGGTAGTAAGCAGATATCATTCATATTTAACTACAGCTTCTTCTGCGTGTCACGAAATTGGAACATGTTAATTCTTCAGACAGCAGATCATCTTCTACTGATGTTGTGGTTCAACATCCTACCTCTAGAATGCGGCCCTTATTCTGCCCCTGTGCAAATTGTGAGTGTATTCTCTTCCGCAGTATAAAATAACAATTCCGTGCTAAATATTTTAGAAAAGTTTTTTTTTGAGGAACACTCAGGGTGTCTTCCATTTGTAATAGCTGTATACCTTTTGGGTAAAACAGGTTTCTTAATTTATTTTGTCAAATAGAATTTAAATTTGATAATTTTTGGTATAGCTCTTTTGTGCATTCGCAAGGTCATATAAATGGCTATTCTCCTGAAAATACAAACAAGTCATAGAAAAAGTGAATTTTGAGATTTTAGAAAGGTTTTGTGGAGAGAAACACTGGGGTCTTCTTGATTTGTATTAGCTGTTATTACATTTTTGGACCGTAAACTGGTTCTTAATATTTGGTCCAAAATTTTGAAATTTGGAATTTTTTGATTTTGGTCAGTTCGAAAATATAAAATGATTACTTCCTGAAATACAAAGTCGTAGAAAGTGATTGTATGATATTTTTAGGAAAGGTTTTTGTGTGAGAAATTCTATGGTATCTTCGGATTTTTAATAGCTGTAGATGATACTTGGAGATAACAGGTTCTTAATTTATTTTTGTCAAAATGTATGAAATTTGCTAAAATTTTGGATTTTGTGTGAGTCGTACGAACCAAGACTTGTCTAAATCAAATGGCTTCCTCCTGAGCAATACAAGTTAATAGAAAAGTGATTTTGATAATTTTTAGAAAGGTTTTTGGTGAGGGAGGAACACTAGGGATGTCTTCGGATTTATGAATAGCTGTTATTACTTTTTGCAGAGTAGACAGTTCTTAATTATTTTTGTTCAAAATGTTTGAAATTGTTTCATCCTTTTTTAGGATTTTTTGTTAAATGTTGATTACTTTATTTGGTTGGTCCTCCTGAAAAATACAAAGGTCGTAGAGAAAGTGATTTTGATATTTTTTAGAAGGTTTAGTTGTCCGTGGGGAATACATATGTTGTCTTCGGATGTAAATACCTCGTACACTTTTGGAAGAACACGATTCTTAATTATTTATTTAGTCAAAATGTTGAATTTGACGAAATTTTGGATTTTTTGTTGTGTATCGACACATAGTAAATGGCACTATTCCTACTGAAATACAAGGTCGTAGAAAAGTGATTGATATTTTTTGAAAGGTTTTTGCCTGTGAGGCAACACTAGGTTCGTCTCGATTGTCAAATTAGCTGTAATATACTTTTGTAAACAGGTTCTTATTTATTTTGGTCAAAATTTGGAAATTTGGAAATTTTTTGGACTTTTGTGGTTCGAACATATAAAATGGCTCATTCCTCCTAAAATACCAAGTCGTAGAAAAAGAGTGTTGACTATTTTTAGAAAGTTTTTGTGTGCAGAGACAGTAGGGTGTCATTCGGATTTGTATAGTTTAATACTGCTGGAGTAACAGGTTCTTTAATTTATTTTTGTCAAAATGTTAAAAATTTGTAAATTTTGGATTTTTGTCGCGTTGCGAACATATAAAGGCCTATTCTCCTGAGAATACAAGTCGTTAGAAAGTTATTTCTATATTCTTTAGAAAAGTGTTTTGGTGCAGCGAATTCTATGGTGTCTTCGAATTTGTAAATAGCTGTTTATACTTTTGGCAGGTAAGAGGTTCTTAACTTATCTTTTATTCAAAATTTGGAATATTGGAAATTTTTGGATTTCTGTAGTCGACAACATTTAAATGCGCCTATTCCTCTAAAATACCAGATCGTAGCTTAAAAAGAGCTTTGAATATTTCTTAGAAAGTTTTTGAATAGGGCGGCGGATGTGAGGAACAGCTAGGATGTTCTCGGATTGATCGTAAATAGCTTGTTCAATTACTCTGTCGGAGTAACAGCGTTCTTAATTTAATTCTTGCTCAAAATGTGAAAATTGTCTTAAATTTTGGATTTTTTGTGGTTCGAACATATAAATGCAATTCCTCCGGAAATACAAGTCGTAGAAAAGTAGATTTTGATATTTTAGAAAGGTTTTTGTGTGAGGAAACACTAAGGTGTCTTCACGATCATGTACTTGGTTTGTATTACTTATTAGTAGTTCAGTATGTTAGTTTAGTCATGATAAATTTAGTAAAGTTTTTGGTAGATATTACTAAAACTTGTTTTCTCTGAAATACAAGATCGTAGAAAATGATTTCGATTTATTTTTAGAAAGGATTTTGTGTAGAGGAACACTTAGCAGTGTCTTTCGGATTGGTGCAAATAGCTTTATTACTTTGGAGTAACAGGTTCTTAATTTATTTTTGTCAAAATTGTTGAAATTTGTAAAAAATTTTTGGATTTTTGGGGTTCAACATATAATGGCTGTCCTCCTAAATAACAAGTCGTAGAAAAGATGATTTAATATTTTTAGAGTGGTGTTATTTTGTGAGGGATGCTTTCGGTGTCTTCGGATTTTGTAATAGCATGTCATACCTTTTGGGTAACAGGTTCTTAATTTTTATTTGTGGTGCAAAGAATTATGAAATGTTTGGAAAATTTTTGCATGTTTTTGAAGTTCGAACATATAAATGCTATTACCCCTGAATCATACAGTCGTAGAAAAGTCATCTATTGATATTTTAGAAGGTCTTTTTGTGAGGACAACTAGCGGTGTCTCGGATTTGTAATAGCTGTTTTACTTTTTTGGATTAACAGGTTCTTAATTTATTTTGTCAAAATGTTGAAATTGCGGCAAATTTTGGATTGTTTGTTCGGTTCAACATATAATGCTATTCGCCTTGAATACAAGTCGCTGAAAGTGTTTCGATTATTTTTAGAAAGTGTTTATTGTGAAGAATTACTATCGGTGTAACTTGTGGTAAAGAACATTTGAATATTGTTATGCAAAAAAAGGAATCATGTTTTAATATTCAAATACATGATGGTTCCTTTTTGTAAAACTATTTTAATTTATGAAAGTTAAATATATTAGGAAACATTGATATGAAAGTTGGGTATCAAAGATATGTTTTGAAAGTTTTTGATGTGAAGTTATATTATAGGCTTACTCTATAAAAAGTTGACAAGTTTAATCATTTAAAGATGTGTTATTTAACAGATAAAATAATCCATATGAATTAAAAATGTTAACATAAAATAACACATTATTCAAAGATGAAATTATAAATATCATTTCAAAATATGTTATTAACAAATTACATATATCAGTGTTACTAACATAAAATAACACATCATTTAAAGATGTGTAAACAATTAAAATAACACATTTAGAGATGTACTATTAATACATATCATTTAAGGGTGTTATTAATAGAAAATAACACAAATATATCATTTAAAGATGTATTATAATAAAAAATAACACGTTATTTAAAGATGTGTTATTAACACATACAATTTAAACTTTGTTTTCATTTTATAGGCATACCATACTAGTGTTATTTCCGTTTTAACTTTTATAATATGTTATGCGTATGGTACGTACTTATAAATACATTAACACTTATCAAAGCTTCGTAAAAACATAAGAAACCGAGCCATGACTAGGAGTAAAACGACAAAGCAAAAGAATCTAAAATGAAATAATATTTCACGGTAAAAATAAAAGAAAAAAATGAAATTGACGCATGATATTTCTATCATAATAGAACCGTTTGAATTTTCTTTTAATGTGACGGCGATTTGGCATGGGGCGAAATGAGTGCACGGGGGTAAAAATTTAATTGGAAATTATTTATATATATATATATAGTATATATATATATATATATAATATATATATATATATATATATATATATATATATATATATATAATATATATATATATATATATATATATATAATAATAATATATCAATAAATAATAATAATTAATAATAATAATAATAATAATAATATAATATAATAATAATAATATAATAATAATAATAATAATAATAATAATAAACAAATGCGCACTGTACATTCTGTTAGCGATTTAATAATACAATATACATATTTTGACTCTTTATACATTAGGACGAGGTTAAAAAGAAATCTGGAACAACTATAACTAAATATAAGAGAGAGAGAGAGAGGAGGAGAGAGAAGAGTAGAGAGAGAGACGAGAGAGAGAGAGACGAGAGAGAGAGACGAGAGAGAGAGAGAGACGAGAGAGAGAGAGAGAGAGAGAGAGGATGTAAACAAATGTCATTCTTTGCATCCTAAGTTCTTTCCTAAGAAAATGAAATATTCAACGCATCTTCAAAGATTTTTCATTCAAAAAAAACAAAAACAAAAAAAAACCTGTTCTTCATTGCCTGGAGGAAAAGCCAAAAAAATTAATCGCAGATGTTGTTGCGTCACTGCGTCACGTCACTTTATGTTTAATGGCTTTCTCGAAACCAGTTCAGAAGAAGAATGAAAATTTTACACTTTGCTATTTGGAAATTCTTTCCTTTTCGATTTACATGTTCACATTTCATTTCAATTTATATATATTTTTTTTACTAGAAATGAACGATTATCTGCACCGTGGTATATTACCTCGTTTATTAAGGATAAATATAGGATTAAATGACATTAAGAGAGGTGCAGATTCTTTATGGGCAGAGTAGTCCATTATTAAAATTAACATTTGCGTAATAAACAATAGCGCTCAGAGCATGAAACCGCACCTACAATACACACACACACCACACACCCACACACACCCACACACACCACACACAGCACACACACACACACCACACACCACACACACACACACTATATATAGTATATATATATATAATATATATACTTATAATACTATATATATATATTATTATATATTATATATTATTATATATATATTATATATATATATATATATATATTTTAAATTTATATATGATATATATATATATATTAATATATATATGACCTATCTGTTTTACGACTCCGTCACAGTTATAGATATTTTTTTTTTTTTTTTTAAATATATTTTCTAGTATATGATCCTAACAATCAATTTCAGTGGTAACGGACATGATTCAAAAATATATAGGATCATTTTAACAGTTTTACAACTCCGTCAGTTTAATTTTTTTTTTTTTGTTAACATATCGCTAAGTATATGATTACTAACAATGAATTTATAGTTTCGGTAACGGACATTGCTTCAAAAGTTCAAAATTTTAAATAATTTTTTAGTAATATTTTGTTTTTATTTTTTTTGGTGTTGTTTTTCAAACTAAGGGAATACCCAATAATAATCTCTCTCCCTCTCTCTCTCCCTCTATCTATCTATCAGGAGTCGGCGTCTCTCGGCCTTCCGGGGAACGACCGGGTAGGACTATTTCCCCCCCTCCGGGGAGGTCTCCGGAACCCCCGCTCTTTGGATTGGTGTCGCGGGGGTTCCTCCGCCCCTCCCTTACGCGGGTATGGAAAACGTCCCCCCCTCTGTCCCCGTTCTGCTCGAGCCCAAAATATATATACTGTGTTTATATTTATTACGGCATGTGCTTTCGCTTAGATAAGTTGGTCTACTCGCTTGATTCCATAAGACTGTGCTCATTACGTATATTTCCTGTAATGTCCACTCGTACATCTCTCTCGAATGACGTCACTAGTGCCACTTTGTCGAGACGACAATTACTTTGATACCCACGATGTTCGCACCTGTAATATCGTTTCCACCAAACCATGTAAGTGTCTAAAATATTTCGAAACGACCAACGCTTACATTTCTCCATTGATTACACTAATTGATTCTAGTGTAGTGACTCATAAAGCGTAACCTAACTTATTCCTTTAATAATGGAAGGAAAAAAGCCCAGTCACCATCTATTCCTGTAATATCATCCGATGCGGAAATAATTCTTTAAAAAAACAAAAAAAATCTGACGGTGACATACCCAACGAACTATGCATCGTATGATTATATATTAATACTGAGGATGACAATTCCTCATCCTAACCTGCAGGGTTTTCTAACAGAAGGTGGGCAAATGCAGGAGCCAGAGTGGCCAATTGAATGGGATGGAAGTGAATACTAAAGGGAACTAGACTGATATATAATGAGATATAATATTAGTAAAAATAATACTATAATAAAATATGACGTATAATATAATATATATATATATAATATAATTAAGCAAAGTTTAAATTTTCATTAATAAATTATTTAAGATATTTATATAATTTATATATGAATATATATATATTAACACGTTCCAATGCTGATGAATTGATATATTGCGCATATATAGGTAAGTGTAGACGTAATAAAGTAGTACTGGTAATAGAATATTCAAATTCGTGAAGTACCACACAATTGTGATATAATAGGCACAATGCAATATTTGTATCTACCAGGGTGTCCGCCTACCCTTGTCAGCTCCAATTACACCTTATATGAAAAGGCTTAGGAAATTTCACATATTATACATTTTCTACATTAATAGATAATAGCTATATATGGAAGCGATTTAACACCGCGTATTATTATTGAGTAAGTAGGCAAGTTATAGCTATGTACTCTCGTGAAGTATCTATACAATAAGTGAGAAAAAAAATGCTGTTCTACTCTATATACAAGGTCATCGCGCTTATATGAGAGCGTAAGAATGGCCTGGCGGACCTATGCTTAGGCGCCTAAAAATTCGTGCGCCTACGAAAGAGCGCCAGAGGCGCAACAGGCAAGGGCGCCCAACTCCCGGGGCGGCAACCCCCCAGGGCTGCGGTATATAATATGATATATAATATAGTATAATATACTATAGTATATAATTATTAATATATATATATATATATTATATTATATATAATATATATATAATATATTAATAATATTATATATATATATATATATAATAAATATATATATATAATACATAATTATTAATATAATATATTAATTATTATATTAATTATTATATATATATATATAATATTATATATATATATTAAAAATATTATAATATATTATATATATTATATTTAATTTATATATATATAATATATAATATATAATATATATATATATATATATAATATTATTAAATATATATATTAATATATATATAATATATATATACTATATATAAAAAATAATATATATATAATTATATTATATAGTTATGATATATAATAAATATAATATATAATATATATTAATAATATTAATATATTATTATATATATATAATATATATATAATATAATATAATATTTAAATTAATAATAATATATTAAATATATATATATATATATATAATTAATATATATATTTATATATATAATTAATATGTATCGATTAATAAATTAGATATATATATATATATATATATATTAA
>JABUQX010023783.1:45000-54554 GCA_015478945.1 Trachelipus rathkii | reverse complement strand
ATATATATATATATATATATATATATATATATATATATATAGTTTTTTTATATACTGTATAATATCTGAGTACTCTAATTTTATTTATTTCTTTATTAAAAATGATTTGAAACAACATTGATGAATTTACTTATTATGTAGATGAAATATACTTATCATTAATTAGGTAATAGCTAGGATTAATTATTAATTTAGAAAAAAATGGTCTAAAATACAAAGAAAAATTAATGATTTAAATAAAAAATACGTAAAAGTGTTCAGTTGATTTAAATATTTGATCTTTTTGTGCCAATCCTGCTCTAGAATCTAGACTTGGGGATAAATAAAATTTGTACAGGGTATTATTATTATTATTATTATTATTATTATTATTATTATTATTATTATTATTATTATTATTATTATTATTATTATTATTATTATTATTATTATTATTATTATTATTTTTATTATTATTATTATTATTATTATTATTATTATTATTATTATTATTATTATTATTATTATTATTATTATTATTATTATTATTATTATTATTATTAACTTTAAAGTAGAAACTACTACAAAACAAAATATTTACTAAACTGTTTAAGCAAAAATTTTTAAAATTTTTAAAACAAGATTCCATAATTTTCTTACTTAAAATGAATTTATTTGAATTTTGAAATGTTGTGGTGTAGAAAAATAAGTTGCTCTCCATGTTGTGGAGTTAAACGTCATCTCTTATCCTCAAACACGTTACCCGCTTCTGAAAAAAAGCTTTTTAAACTTTGAAGACCCGTAGAACTTTATATAGTATGTTGAGTTTCCAGAAGCCCGACTGCAGCCCGGGCTGGCACACAGGCGCACATGCATCGTTTCTAGAGCCCGTTTGCGCACTTCTACGTCACGTAAACGTCACAGTCAGGCGCCCGTTGTTAAATTCTCGATTTCGGGAATTAATAAACGGGCGGGCTGCGCGGAAGAATACTTTGTTTACAAACAAATCTTTTTACAAAACATGTGTCGGAAATGGCTTGCCAAAATTTTTTAATATTTCAGTTAACTTTTATATTAAGGATACTAATATATCGTATCATTTCATAAAAATAGATATATATAAGTATAAGAGTCATGGGCGTAGGCAGGATTAAAATATTGAGTATAGAAGAGAGATATATATATATATATATATATATATATATATATATATATATATATATATATATATATATATATATATATATATATATATATATATATATATATATATATATATATATATAATATTTTATAATATTTTTTGTATTTAATAATTACTACTTCATTATCTATCGATTTATGTATTTTTCAGTTTTCCACTAATAAACCCTTAAAAACGTCGTCTGGCAAAAATATAAGGTTCATTTTTTTATTTCGCCAAGATTTAGGGGGGGACAAGTGCCCCCCTGCCCCCCCTGTATACGCCCATGATAAGAGTATTGTTTACAATTGCCAGCTGATCCGACGGGCGCTCGGCGTTTCCAGGTACTCAAATTTCCCGTTCTCTGATTGGTTAATGTAATTTTTTTTCAATTCGAAGCGTTTCCGAGTCGATTTTGCACACGGGCTGCACTCGGGCTTCTGGAAACTTAATAAATTTATTGATCCGCTTGTCCAAATTTTGGCTTGCAGAACTAAGAGCTCACAGTATGGATATGACAAGATGACAGATACTTCTAGAGAGACTCCACTTGTTAATCAGACAAGTTTTAAGTAGAAAATAGCTGCGTTTCCAGAAGCCTGAGTGCAGCCCGTGTGCAAAATCGACTCGGAAACACTTCGAATTGAAAAAAATTACATTAACCAATCAGAGAACAGGAAATTTTAGTACCTGGAAACGGCCGAGCGCGCTCGTCGGATCAGCTGGCAATTGTAAGCAATACTCTTATACTTATATGTATCTATTTTATGAAATGATACGATATATTATTAGTATCCTTAATATAAAAGTTAACTAAAATATTAAAAAATTTTGGCAAGCCATTTCCGACACATGTTTTGTAAAAAGATTTGTTTGTGAACAAAGTATTCTTCTGCGCAGCCCGCCCGTTTATTAATTCTCGAAATCGAGGATTTAACAACGGGGGCCTGACTGTGACGTTTACGTGACGTAGAAGTGCGCAAACGGGCTCTGGAAACGATGCATGTGTGCCCGCCCGGGCTGCAGTCGGGCTTCTGGAAACGCAGCTTATGTAAGGTGTAGCTAAGTCGAAAAGTTCGGTTCTGGCTGAACTTTTTCTGCGTCCGAAACCTGGTCCGGCCGAAAAAAAATTCTGTTTCCTATACATCTCTAATATATATATATATATATATATATATATATATATATATATATATATATATATATATATATATATATATATATATATATATATATATATATATATAGAGTGAAAAGACAAAATATTAAATTTCTAAGAAAAAATGGGAATAATTTATATAAATTACTAAAATCATCATGCCTAAATGGTTAAATTTAACCGCAGGGCATGAGAAGATATATCTTTCTATATATATATATATAGAGTTTGTATATATATATATATATATATATATATATATATATATATATATATATATATATATATATATATATATATATATATATATATATATATATATGTCAATATTTCGATGTATGTAGAGGAGGGCAAGCCCAGTAAGTCTTTCATCTCATCTCTACTAGTATTTCTCAAGTAGGTTTTCAGAAATCTTAATGTTGAAAAGCTTCTTTCTACTGAAGCAGTAGACACGGGTAAAATTGCCAGTATTTGCAACAAGATGTAAATATTTGGAAATTGTGACTACGAACAAGAAACTAGTTTGTCTATTGCTGTTTTTGGACGATCTGTGCTGTGATGCCATTTCAACTTCCATAAATTCCATTCTGCTTTTACTAAATCTTCAATTGGGCTTTCGAGATCTTCCTTATTAAATGCTACACAATCTTTTATCTTCTCATATGGCACATTACACCTGTTCGGTATGACAAATTGCAGAGAAGATATAATTTCTTTGATTTAAAAACCTCTCTCCTAATGCTGATATTAAATCATCCAAAAATTTTATAAAAATGAATGTGCGATAATATGTGGATCGGAAGTAGGAATGTTGGGTCTGTATTTTTGAATTTGTTAAATTTTTGGTACAGCATTTTCAATACTCAGCTCAGATTCAGATACGCTTACATATTCTTCATGTGCTAAAATTCTAATGTTGCATTTTTTCTGATGGCTTCAAGTTTAGTTTTAACTAAATTACTTACGAGATTTGTTCCTGACAGCGACGAATTATATAAAATTAATTTAACCTCTGAACTTTAGATTATTGACGGATATGATACTTAAAAATTTTAAGTGTCAAAAAAATGGCCATGGCCCCCCTGGCCCCCCTGGATACGCCACTGTATATATATATATATATATATATATATATATATATATATATATATATATATATATATATATATATATATATATATATATATATATATATATATATATATATATATATATATATATATGACCTTATAAGTTTCATGGTGCAGATAAATGTTTTTTTATTTTTATTTCATACGACTTCTTTAGTATATGATACTAGCAATTAATTAAGATGAACGCGAAAGATACGAAGATATATAAAATATTAAATATTTAATAATGAAGTAAGCAAAAACGCTCATTTTGTTTGTTTAAGAAAGCGGGATTTTAGTGCTAATACGCGAAAGAATTTAAGATAACGTAAAAATAATGTTTGTGGGTAAAATACGTTTCGTATTGTTTTTTTTTTCATATATAGATTCTGTGTATAAACTCATCACTCACCAACTCAGCAACCCCCCAGGTAGGACTAACGCCCTGTCAGGTGGACCCAACGAGGGGCCTAACGGCAAATCCGCTGGCTGGCCAGGCCTATCGCGGTAGCCGGAGTTTTTCCCATTAGCAGCAAGCACGCTACCAAAGTACTCATTAACGTCTGAGTGGATCGAAGCTAGAGATAGCAGAAAATAACTCATATTCTCTCTTCAACCAAGTCTCGACCCTGAGCCCTCTCGCTTGCTGGCGAGTGCTCAACTAGTGAGCTAGGAGCTCATAGCAAAACGTATCATAACCTGAACCTAGAAGGCAGTAAACCTCAACCTAACCTATATGGATAGACGATGCAGTAAAACTCAAACTAACCTATATGGATCGACGATGCAGTAAATTTCGACCTAACCTATATGGATATGTATTGCTGTAACAGTTTTTTTTCTTGTTTTCGGGTAAGATTTTGGCACTACAGAAAATATCCCGAGGCGTCGCTGAATCCCGGGAGCTGCCAAGTCTACGATGCGTAAAAAGTACGATATTATTAGATAATTACCGCTTTTTTGTATATATATATATATATATATATATATATATATATATATATATATATATATATATATATATATATATATATATATATATATATATATATATATATATATATATATATATATAAACATTTATCTGTACATATTAAACTCTATAAGAATATATATACGTATATATGTATAGATATATAGATATATATATAGAAAGAGATTATATATATATATATATATATATATATATATATATATATATATATATATATATATATATATATATATATATATATATATATATATCATCGACCTTCTGTTTTCAGGTTGAAAGTGAGGTGCGTAGCATACACCGGAACAGAAAAGTAGTAGAAGAACATGACACAAGTCGAAAAGAAAGCCTGTCCCCTTTATACCCTTATGTGAAAAATCATCGCAGTCAGAAAAATTCACCTTAGGGTTTCACGAGACTGTGACGGATCCTCACCGTGGTATCTCGTAAATTTGGGGTTCATCCCCTATGCAATGCCCACGACAACGCACCTTTACAAAACACCTGTTATGCACCTTTCTTCTCGCCTCTGCCAAACTCACATCTCTCTCCTTCAGGCATTTCTTTACTGCTTCAATCCACTTTTTCTTCGGTCTCCCAGCCCGTCGATTCCCAGAACACTCACCGCTATACATACAATTAGCCAATAATAATAATAATAATAATAATAATAATAATAATAATAATAATAATAATAATAATAATAATAATAATAATAATAATAATAATAATAATAATAATAATAATAATAATAATAATAATAATAATAATAATAATAATAATAATAATAATAGGAAAGTTAAAATTTAACTACAATTAATAATAAACATATATAAAAGAAATAAAATGTTATAACATTTGGCCAAGCACATAGCACAAGAAATATATTAATAAACCTAATTAAAATTCACGAGCTTTCCATGCCGTAACGAGACATCCTTATTCATGTGAATTGTAAGAAAGAGTAACAGAAAAAATGAAACCAAATACTAAAGAGAGACATAAATCTGGCAACATGTCAAAAATCAGTCAGATCATCTGGTCAACAACATTTTTCTGGCATAAGGTTTTCCAACGGTTTAAGGTAATTATGTGGTGCTAGTTTCAAATCTGTCATCGGTTTTTGTTTATTACATCAGGTTTATGAGATATCGCATACTGCTGCAGTTTTAAATAAACAGAAAATTTATGATCATTTTTAGAAGAGCTGAACAGATTTACACACAAGAATAAGGTAAGAAACAGTATACAATCATAATGGAAAATACATTAAATGATCTGTAGCACAAAGTTGAGTTAGTGAATGAATATAAATGTGAGTGAATGCTTATGTGAATTTTTATTTATTTTTTTAATTTTTCCTTTTTAATTTTTTTGATCGTTCTAATTTTATTTCATTTAAATTCTCGTCATCTCTTTTAAATTACTTGCGACCATTTTATTTATTTATTTATTTTTTTTTTTGCATAAAATTCTGATATTTTCAATTTTTAATTTTTGTTTTTGTTTTTCTCACCTGTTAATTTTTTTTCCTCGTTTTATCTTTATTTAAGTTTTAAATTTTCGCCATCTCTTTTAAATTTATTTACGGCAATTTTATTTTTATATAAAATATTGATTTTCCCATTTTAATTTTTTTTAATTTTTCTCACTTTTAATTTTTTGATCGTTCTAATTTTTTTTTTATTTTAAATTCTTGCCATCTCTTTTAAATTAATCGCGACCATTCTATTATTTTATATATAAAATTTTGATTTTCCCCATTTTTAATTTTTTTTTTTATTCTTCTTTTTAATTTATTTTAATTGTTTTATTTTTTTCATTTTTAAATTCTCGCCATCTCTTTTAAATTTACTTGAAACCATTTTCTTATATATATATAATATATATATATATATATATATATATATATATATATATATATATAATATACTTATATATTATATATATATATATATATATATTATATAAGATAATTATAATATTATATATATATATATATATATTATATAATATATATATATACTATATATATAAATATATAATATTATAGTATAATATATATATATATATATATATATATATATATATATATATAATATTATAATATATATATATATATTATATATATATATACAGTGGTGTATCCAGAATTTTTTTTCCGGGGGTGGCCAAACAAAAATCCGTTTCTGAGTATATATAATATATATATTATATATATATATATATATATAGTATATATAATATATATATTATTATATATATATATTAATATATATATATATATATATATATATATATATATATATATATATATTTTTTTATATAATAAATATATTATTTTTATTTTTTTTTTATATATATATTATATATAGTATATATATATATTATACTATATAATATATATATATATATATATAAAAAATATATATATTTTATATAATATATAATATAATATATAATATATATATATATATATATATATAATATATATATATATTATAGTATATTTTATATATAAAATATTTATATTTATTTTTGTATATTAATATTATATATATATATATATATATAATAATATATAATATATATATATATATAGAAAATATATATATATATATATATATATATATATATATATATATATATATATATATCAGGGTTGGGTTCAAGTACAAGTACTTGTACTTTTACTTGTACTTAAGTACATTTTTTGGAGTACTTGTACTTGTACTTGTACTTGAGCCTTTTGTACTTGGTACTTGTGCTTGGTACTTGCAAGTACTTTTGGCATTTTTAACTTGCCAATATTTTTTATTTTCTTTTTATCATTTTCCTACGTATTGATATTATTATTTTTATAAATAAATTTCCATTTATGAATGTAAAGTATGTATTATTTATAATATATATATAATAATTATATATATATATATATATATTTAATATATATATATATATAATATATATATATATATATATATATATATATATATATATATATATATATATATATATATATATCTCATTATCATCATTATCATCATCATCATCAACCACCTTTTTTTCCCCAAGACTGGGGGTAAGGTGCGTAACATTTACCAGAAACAGAAAAGTAGTAGAAGAATATGACACAAGTCGAAAAGAAAGCCCAGCCTTACCTCCCTTTTATTACCTATTAGTGGAACTCGCGCACAGAAATCCACGTCTAGAGGTTCACGGGACCCGCGACGACCCTCACTATGGCAATCTCGCCAATGTGGGGTTCATCCCTGGCCCAGGTGGGCCACAACCATACAACCCTCACAAAAACCCTGCATTACTCCTATTATGGCACTTTTCTCGTCCATGCCAAACTCACATTTCACTCCTCCAGGCATTTTTTACCGACTCAATCCACTTTTCTTCGGTCACCCAGCCAGTCAATTCCCAACACACTCACCAGTTATACATCCACCTAACCAACCGACTTTCATCCATTCTTTCCACATGACCAAACCATCTAAACATACTTTCATTTATTCTCTCATTTATCCCTTTTTTCATACCATACAACTCTGTAATACGTTCATTCCTCATTTTATCAATTCTTCTCACACCTAACACGCCCCTAAGATTTTTCCTCTTGAACCATTGTACTTTAGATCTATACCTCTTATTCCAGACATAGTCTCACTACTATACATTAACACACAGGTAACAACTTACCATCACGCAAGACACTAGCGCACTCAAGACTTAGTCTCTTTAAATCCACCAAGGATTTAATTGCACCAGCCTCCTTCCTGCAATTCACAACTTACCTACTACACTCGGCATCATCCGTTCCCCTTTTCGTCCAACATATATATATCCTAAATATTTAAACTCAGTCACTTGTTCCAGCTGCTCACCATCTAGCATACCTTACACCCGAGGACTGTCCTCTCTCGTCAACCATAACCTTACTCTTATCTACGTCTACTTTCAAACCCATCCTTTTACACACCCTCCAAATCTTTCTACCAATCCTCTCAAACTCTCTTCAGATTCACCTCACAAAACCATATATATCGCATTATTATATTATATATTAATATATATAGTATTATATATATATATTATATTATTATATATATATAAATATATAATATATATATATATATATATAAATATATATTATATATATGATATATTATATATGTTTATATCATAGAGGGCGAGATGGTGATTCATTGGATTTGGAAGTAGTATAACAAAACGATTTTATGGGGTATGTCCAAGGGATTGGAGGGTTCAATATTAGTACCTTTAATAAGGTAGGGGAAAAATGTAACTTAAGTATTATAGGGTAATTAGTTTATTGAGTGTTGTAGGAAGATATATGCTGGTATTTTTGGTCGAAAAAGTGCGTCGAATGAGTGAAGAACTAATTTGGGAAGAATAAGGTGCGTTTAGAAGTGGTAGAGGATGTGTAGATCAAATCTGTACATTGAAAAAAAAATGATTGGGATAATGAGGGAGGAGAAGAATACTAATTGTATTTAGGATTTATGGATTTGCAACGGGCGTATAATAGGATTAATAGGGAAATCTATGGCAGGTGTTAGTGATATGGTGTTGGTGGTAAGCTTTTTCGGAATAGAATCAAAAGTATGTATGACGATAGTGAAGCGTGTTTAAGAAAAATAGTCGAAAGTCGATTATTTTAATATTAATGGCGGAGTGAGACAGGGATGTTGTATGTCTCTTGGCAATCCAATCTGTATATGGATGTGGTAGGTTATGAAAGAATAGAGGTAGGGGTGACAAGGGTACAAGGGATAGAGTTAGAATGATGGAGAGTGGATGAGAGGGGAGGATTCCCTACCTATTATATGAGGATGATTTGGTTTTGTTGTGGCGAATCTGAAAAGAGTTTGAGAGGACTAGTAGAGAGATTTGATTAGGGTGTGTAAAAGAAAGGTTTGAAGTAAACGTAGATAAGAGTAAAGGTTATGGTTGTGAGTGAGGACAGACCTCAGTGTGAAGTTATGTTAGATGTGAGCAGGCTGGAAAAAGTGGTCGTTGAATTAAAATATTAGGATATATGTGAATGAAAAAGGAGCGGATGATGCAGAGTGTAGTAGGAAAAATTGTGAATGGCACTAA
>JABUQX010023783.1:32500-35000 GCA_015478945.1 Trachelipus rathkii | reverse complement strand
TTGAGAAAGAGACTTGTTGTGGAAGAAGAAAGAAATTGCGCTAGTTGTAGAGATGATAGATGAATGAGATGAATGAATGAATTAATGATAGATGATGAGATGAGTAATATAATAGATGAATATAATATGAAGTAATAATAGATGAGATAATGAATGAGATGAATAATGAGTGAATAATAGATGAATAGAGTGAATAATGAGATAGGATATGATAAGTCTGATGTAGATGTCTAGAGAGAATGAAGAAGAAGTGCAGGAAGATAGACGTCGAGTAAGATGAATAGGAAATGTTCGATCGTAGTAAGATAGAAGTGCCGCGAATTCTGTTTGTTTTTTCTGTGATCGAGAAGAGTCCGCCGTGTATAAGACGGTAGGTCAAGGCGATCTTGAGAAAATGTGTGGTGCCGTAGTAGTTTATAAGTAGTGAGTAGTGATGATAGTAGTAGGTGGGGGTAGGGAGTAGTATATGTATAGGTAGGTTAGTGATTATGAGTAGGTGATAGATAGTGTTAGATAGTAGAGAGATATGGAGTGATAGTGTGGTATATATGAGTATAGTATAAGTATGTTATATAGAATAATATATAGTAATGGGTATTTATATGTATGCGTGAGTGTTGTGGGTTGTACAGGGCTCGCTACAGAATCCAAAGGAGCGGCCATGATTGGTGAGAAATCAAACTCTATTGGTGAGTTCTAAGATAATTCTTTTAAGCAAGTTTAAAGAAAAAAATTATCAAACAGAATATTCAGGCTTCATGAAGAAAGGGGAAAAATATTGAGCTATTATTGAAGTGGGACAATTCAGACAAGAAATGAGATAGCATTTTAGAAGGTGTTATGGACCAATGTGTAGAAAAATGGTGACGGTGGATGGTGTCCAGTTGAATACAATCAATGAAGAACTGATGAACAGATTGTGGGGTGTGACAACGATAAAATTTTGCATTAGGGAAGGATCCCGTGACATGTAGCGGCTATGAATGATATTTGTGTGACCAATGCGGAGGTTTCCGAGGATCTCTATTACAAGCGATTTCGTTGGTGAGAGTAAGGTCCCTCACCAATTTCCGTTATTATAATTATAAGTTTCGCCCATCACTTATCAACAGCTCAGCAGTCCTGCCAGAAAGTCCGGAAGCTTTGTCGGAGAACAGGATAATGATCAGTTAATAGAAGGCGAGCCGGACCCTGTATACAAATAGTATATATATATATATATATAATATATATATATAGTATAATATATATATATATATATATATATATATATATATATATATATATATATATATATATATATATATATATATCAAGGGAGAATCCTTATTGCTTGCTTAGCATGCGGCGCATGCTCCAAGGAAAAATAATAAAAGAAAATTTTGATTGTCAGTATAATAAATTTGGAATAAAGATGTTGATAATTATTCTTCTTTTAACGCTTCTATTCGGAATAAATTCAAATTTATATTTAATTTGCATTCCCGAGCAGCCAACATTTAGAAAAATTTCGCTAGTCAATACGATGCATATATATGCTGAGAAGTTTAACATGGTAAACAGGTGCGAGAGAACGAAATTACTCACGGCTAATACACTATGAAAGCTTGCTGAAACTTAATTTAAATTTAAAAAAATAATAATGAAGAATTGAGATATTTAATGCTATTCTTTTCACTGTTGCCTCATTGGCTATTTCATGGCTAAATTTCACAAATTTAAGCAATAAATGTAAGAAATATTTCATTCTAGATACAGTAACTATTAAGTGTCGAAATTTACATAAAAATAAGATATTGCTAATACAGAAAATAATGCGAATATTTTAATTAAATTTTGGAATTAGGAAAACGAGTGTAAAAATGCCCTAAAAATATAGATATATGCTTGTTTGACTCTGTTTCGTAAGTTGTACTTAATATCTGTGTAGTAGTTTACACAGAGTGGATAGTAGTGAGATTGGGAGGTAGGAAGAGGGGTTTGTTGGGTCTTTCCCTCGTTTTAGATTTGAGATGATACTTGCTCTTTTCCAGATTAAAGGAATAAAATAAAATTTAATGGAACCGTTGTTATATGTGTGCTAGATGGGTCAGTGCAGTGTTTTTCCCAAGTGTTTGAGGTGCAGTTGCTGGTAAGTTTTTAATGGTCTTTATGATGTTAAATATATATATATATATATATATATATATATATATATAATAATATATATATATATATTATATATATATATATATATATATTATATATATAAATATATATAATCATATATATATATATTACCGTAGTATATATATTATTATATATATATATATATATATATATATATATATATATTATATATATATTTATATATATATATATAATATATATATATATATATATATATATATATATATATATATATATGCACGCGCGTTTGAGTGTGCACAATTAATACAATCCTAACATGAATGTATATATTACAAGCTCTTGAGCTCCTTTACCAGCGTTCATGACTGAT
>JABUQX010023783.1:0-27500 GCA_015478945.1 Trachelipus rathkii | reverse complement strand
TATAGTTTACGAAAATAATAATAATAAATATTTCTCGTGAATAAGAGAATAGATTTTAAAATATATATATATATATATATATATATATATATATAATATATATATATAATATAGTTACTATATATATATATATATATATATATATTATACTATATATATTATATATATATTATATATATTATATATATATATATATATATATATTATATATAAAAACATATACATATATATATAGTATTATATATATATATATATATATATATTATATATATATATATATATATATATATATATATATATATATAAATATATATATATATATATATATATATATACCTGAAGGGGTTTTGAATATATTTATTTTGGAAGCTTCTATAACCCATCCCATGAGGCACTCGAAATATAAAGTAATGTCCTCATCATGTGTGAGAGCTTTCGTATTCTCAATTTTCAAGAATACAAGAAAATTCGTAAATAATTTCTTTAAATATTATATATACTATATATATAGTATATATATATATATATATATATATATATATATTATATAATAATTATATATATATTATATATATTATATATATTATATTATATAGTATAATATCATATATTAGTATCATCATTTGACCTCTAGCGCGACTATATTTAACGAGGTAATAATTTTTCTATTTAAACTCTTTAACGGTAATTGATTCCTCAATGGTCTTACTTTACTGCAAAAAGGTGTGGATCTTTCTTCCCACAATCTGTTCTTCAGAAAGAGGTCATTTCAGAGATTTATCGATATGTAAGGTTCATTTTATAAAGAACACTGTTCGTTACTTTCTGCTGAGGTCTTTAATGCTACACCAATCTCAATTTTTTTCTCAGTATCATATATTGGAGATGATATATATATATATATAATATTATATATAGATAATATATATATTATATATATATATATAATATATATATTATATATATATATATATATATATATATATATATATATGAATGTGTGTATTTGTAATATACACAGATAGAAAGCAAACTGGGCAAATAATCTCTTATTTTAATCCTTAATGGACGCAAAACTTGTTAGGAATGTAATTAATAATTTCGTTTTCTCGTATCATCATAATGTAGGAATAACAGTATCAGTTCTTTTATATCAATTAGCAGATTTTCTACTTTGTAACATTTTTAAGCGAACTCCGCAGAAGGTATCAACATGAAAAGACTACGAAGTGGATCCTAAGTGTCAGAGATGGGAGAGTGGAGGTTGGAAGATAGGAAGAAAAAAGAAAACAGGAATAGGATGGGAAGAGACGATCGAGTGAACTGCTTGTGTGTATGAGAAGAGAGAAGAGAGAGAGAGAGAGAGAGAGAGGAGAGAGGAGAGGAGAGAGAGAGAGAGAGAAGAGGAGAGAGAGAAGAGAGAGAGAGAGAGAGAGAGAGAGAGAGAGAGAGAGAGACGTTAGTGAATGTTTTTTGCGTTTTTCACAATTTACTTTTAACTAGTAAAATAATATCTTCAAAATGTAGTAAACGAAAGATTCATAACTTCATTTTCATTTAAAAAAAATAAATAATAAAATAATTATTAATAATAAAACGTTCAATTTATGAATATTTCAATTGGGAGATTTATTTATAAAAGCTTCACCATAATATATATTATATATTATATATCCGTATAGTATATTATATATTATATATCATATATTTTTTGTGTGTTGGTGGGTGTATGGTTTCTGGTTCAAGGCTTTTATTTGTTTGTTTGTGGTATATGGGATTGTTTTATAATATGATTGTTGTTTGGGTTGGTTGTTTTGTTGGGTGGTTTTGTGGGTGTGGTGTGGTGGGGTGTGTGTTTGTTGGTTTGTTGGTGGTGATTGTGATACGTTTCTTGTATGTTTGTGGAGTTATGGGTACTGTGTGGATTGATGTGATGGGTCGTTGGATTTTTGTATGATTGATGGTTGTGTTGGGTTATTTGTTTGGTAGGGTGTTATGTGTTGTTTGGTAGTGTATATATTTTGTTGTACTTGCCTTAGGTTTATTATTGGTAATGGTTGTTGTAGGGTGATGTAGGCTGTGGGTTGGTTTGGTTTGGTGGGTGGTGTGTGGTTGTTGTTGGTGGAGATGGATTTGCGAGGGGGTTTGGTTGTGTGCCTGGCCCAGGGGCTAGGTGTTGTGTGGGTGTGGTGGGGTGTTGTGTGGTTGTTTGGTTGATGGTGTGTTGGTGTTGGTTGTGTGATGTGGTGGTGTTGTTGTGTATTGAATGGTGGTGTTTGGTGTGGTGTTGTGTGGGGTGGTGTTGGGGGGGTGTTGTTTGTGTTTGGTTCTGTTTGGTTGGTTACGTGGTGTAGTTGGTTTCGGTTGGCTGGTGTTGGGTGGTGTATGTTGTGTAGTTGTATGTTATGTCGTTTGGTGGGGGTTTGTGTAGGGATTAGTTTATGGTGTGGTTAATGTTGGGTTGTTTGGGGTTGTGTTATGTTTGTGGTGTGGGTACTAGTGTGTTTTTTAGTAGTGCGTTTTGTGGTTTGTATGGATTTGATGTAGTATTTGTGTGTATGTGGTGGTGTGTTTTGTTTAGTGGGTGTGTTTGGTGTGTGGTGTTGGTGTGTTGTGTGGTGTGTTGTGTTTGTGTGTCCTTTTTCTTTGTTGGGTGGTGTGTGTTTGGTGGGTGTGGTTTGTGGTGTGGGTTAGGTTGTTGTTTTGTGTGTGTGTGGTTTGTGGTGGGTGGTATGTAAGTGGGTGTTGTGGGGGTTGTGTGGGTTTTTGTGTGGGTGTTGTGGGGTGTTTGTGTTTGTCAGGGGGTTGTTTGTGGGGTGTTTGTGTTGTGTGTGTTTTGGTCTTTATTGTGTTGGTGGTGGAGGGTGTGGTTGTGGGTTGTTTTGGGGGTGGCGTGTGGTGGTGTTGGTTTTTTTTGTGGGTTTGTTGTTTTGGTTTTGTAGGTGGTTGTGGATGTGTGGTGGTTTTTTGGTGTTGGTGTGGGGTTTGGGTGGGGGTGTTTGTGTTGTGTGGGATTTGTGGGTGGTTGTGTGTTTGTGTTTTGTGTGGGGGTTTGTTGGTTTTGGGTGCTATGATGATTATAGACTTGGTGAGTGTTATGTTTCTGTCGATGAGATTGTGTTTGGTGTGATGTGGTTCGTGTGTGTGGTGGATGCTGGAGCTGGTATGCGCTCTTTGTGGGGGTTGTGTTGGGTTGGTTTGGTTGTGGGTTGGGTGGTTTTGGTGTGTTGTTGGGTTATGTGTGGAGTGCTGCGGTTGTTGGGCTTCGTGGGTTGTGATATGGGTTTTTGTGCGTGGGTATAGGTTGTGGAGCTGGGTGGGTTGTGGAGTTTGGGGGTTGTTCGTTGGTGTGGTTAGGTTAGCGGTGGTGGTGTAGGTGGTTTGTGGTGGGTTTTGGTGTGCGGGTGTTGTGGTTTGTGGTCGTGCTTGGTATGAGACTTGGTATGTCGGTAGGTGGGGTGTGTGTGTTTGGGTTGTTGTGTGTGGGTTGTTGTTGGGCGTGTGTTTTTCTTGGTGTTGGTGTGGTAGTGGGTGTGGTGGTCGTGTGTTATGTGTCGCTGGTGTTTGTTTGTGGTTTGGTGTGCTTGTTATGTTTGTTTGATAGTGGGGTTGTCGGTCTGTGTTGGGCTTGATGAGCTTGTGTGTGTAGTGGTTGTGTGGTGGTTGTTCTGTTGGGTTTGTGTGTTGTCGTGTTTGGGTTTGTCTTTCTGTGCTCTTTGGTGGTGGTTGTGGGTGGGTTTTTCGTTGGTTGGGGTGGGTTTGTGTTTGTGTGTGTGTTTTGTTGTGTGTGTGTGTTGGGTTTGTTTTGATTGTTCTCGTAACATTTAAAGAAACCAGACTGTATTGTTGTGTTTGTATGGTTATGGGTGTTTGATGTTTAGATTTGATGTTGTTGTTGGGTGTGTAGGGTATGTTGGTGTGTGGTTTGTTGGGTTGAGTTGTAATATGTGTTGGTGTGTTGTTTTAGTGGTATGGGGGTTAGGTGTGGTTTGGAGGTGGGTAGAGTGCGTCGGTGTTCGTAGTGTGTGTAGTTCTGGCTGGTGGGGGTTAGGCTGTGGAGGTGGTGTGGTTTGGCGCGTTGTGTTGGGTTGTTGTTGTGTGGTGGTGTGGTTTTGGTTGTTTGGTTGGTGTGTGTTGTTCCGATGTGTTGTGTTGTGGTTGTGTTGTGGGTGTGTTGGTGGTGTTGTTGATATTTGGGTGTGTTAATTTGTGTTAGAGTTTGTGGTGATGTGGTGTTGATTACCGTGTGTGTTGGTGGGTTGTTGTGGTGGTGTGTTTGGTGTTAATTATGGTTTGAGGTTTGGTGTTGGTTGGTCTGTTGGGCATCGTAGGGAAGCGTGTGAGGGATGAATATTGGTGATTTGAACTTGGATTAATGGAGTTGTGGTATAACAAAACAGTTTTTGGGGGTGGTTGTTAAGAGTGTAGTTCCGGAAGTTGAAAGGGAGCAGTAAAATTTTTAATCCTTTTTATTAAAGAGACAAGTGTAAAGGGAACTGTGGATACTTTTAGGGGAATATAGTTTAGATACAGATCAATCAAAAGCAATCTGAGTGTTGTAGGGAAGATATAAAGTAGTCTGGGGTGCCATCACAACTGGCGCACTGAAACTGAGAATCGGAAGTTGCAACCGGAAGTGTGAAATTGGTTGCACAATGTGTGTTGGTTGTTTGATTTTACGTGATTATGAGTTCAGTGGTTTTCACAATCCTCCGAATTGGTTCTTTCCACGACCTTAATATTTCGGTCTATACCTGAAGGACCTTGATAACTTACATTGGAACAATCAAGCTGATATGAAAAAAAACCGTGATGTTTTTCGCAAAGATGTGCTTTTGGCTGGGGCAATAAACATACAGATGGTTTGCACTTTCCGGATTTCAGTTTTGAAGAACCGGCCGGATCCAGTATCGTTCAAAACTAATTCCTAATTCAATGAATGTAATAAATAAGAGAAAAATACTAATTAACATCAAAGAGTACAAAACTACTTGTTGATATACTGCCTGACATTTTAGTTGAAAGAGTGTTTCGAATGACCGATATGATGGTTTGGACTGTTGAAAAACAAGACTGCAATTTTGAGAAGGAAGCTGGTAGGAGATGTTAGGATAAAATTTGTTTTATTTTTTATAGATAATTTGACAGCGAGAAGCGGGATTAAAGGAAAAGCATGAGCGGATTTTTATTTTTTTTTATTGTTACGATTACATGTAGGGTTTTATTGTAACCTTAAAACAGGGCGTGAATGCGACTTCGAAATAATAGGGGTAAAAATGTGGGGGACCAGCTTGAGTGGGGCCAAGGTGTGTCAATTAATTAGTAATATTGTTATGGGTGGTAGGTGTTTTTTTTATGACTGATTCAAGTAATTGGTTTGAATGTTATTGTAATTTTTGTGAATGCGATGTGGTAATGAAGCTTGTGTAAGATTAAATGGAGTAGAGAGGGACTATTTTAATACTAATAGTAAATTAATAGCAGGGATGTATTAGTTCTCCTTTGCTATTTATTTGGTACGTGAATGGAGTGATGAAGGAATTTAAGGTAAGGATGGTGCCAGACTGATGGAGAATCGTAGAAAGTTTAGTGTAGCCTGCATATTATACGCAGATAATTTGGTTTTATGTGGGAAATCTGAAGAAAGTTTGAGAATATTGGTAGAGCTGTTTGAAAGCAAAGGCAGATAAGAGAAAGGTGATGTTTGCAAGTGAGGAGAGCCCGAAGTGAAAAATCTTGTTGGATGGTAGGTAACTGGAACAAGTATCTTAATTAAATATTTAGGAAATATGTTCGATGAAAAAGGAACAGATGATACTGATTGTAGTAGAAAGGTTTTGAGTAGTAAGAATGTGGCTGGTGCAATTAAATCTTTGGTGAATGCAAGGGGAATAAGTCTTGAGTGTGCTTAGGTTTTGCATGAGGGTATGCTTTTACCGTTGTTAATGTACAGTTGTAAAATCATGTTGAGAAATAAGAGACTTGCGTCTAAAAGGCAGTCTGTTCAAATTGGTAATTAGGTGCGAGAGAAATTGATGGAATGAGGAGTGAACGTATTAGGGAGTTGTGTCGTATGAAGAAAGAAGCAAATTAGAGAATAAATGAGTGTATTAAGGTGGTTTGGTCATTTGGAAAGGATTGATGGTATAATCGATTGATTATGTGGTTCAATAGTGGTTGAAGTGTTGGGAAGCGACCTACTGGATGACCGAATAAAGTGGATGAGTCAGTAATAGAGTCAAAAGAGTCAGGAACTAATGGAACATAAAACTTCCAAACAAAAGTAAGCAATAGAAAGTTATCATATCCTGCGGTGCCAGTAAAAATATAACTCAAAGGTAAAAATAAAGTAACTGAAACATACATGGGACTAGACACATATTCTTCGGCATGTTTTATGGATTTGTTGAATTTAGCTACAGAATTAGGTTTGAAGTATATGAAAGCTCATAAAGATATAGCTATAACAACAATGTCTGGACAAAATAAGATAACAACATACATTCTAAATAACCTAGAAATTTATAACATGAGATGAGAAGATTTGAGACTGTAAATGATGTTTATTGTAAGACACAATGGCCATTTACTAAAGAAGAGTCTCCATCTCTCAAAGATATAAATGGATTAGAATATTTGAGTCATGTACCCTTCAACTTCATTGAATCCAAAATAGGATTATTATTAATAGGAGTGAACCAAAGTGAATTGTTAAAGCCTATAGAAGTAATAGAAGGTCCTTATAATTATCCTTATGCAGTTAAGTATCTCTTAGGCTGGGCTTTGCAAGGATCTACATCAGATGGAATTCCAGCACTTATGAGTTTAAGATGTCACAAAGCCCAAATAATTCAAGAAAAGGATGAAAACTTACTGGAAAAATGTATAATGAGAGAGTTTTCTGAAAAGAATCCAGAACAAATTTGTGACAGTGTTGAAGATCTAAAGTGGAAAGAAAATGTTGAAAATACATTGCATAGAATAACCACAGGTAAATTTCAAGTTGGTTTACCATTTAAAAAGGAAATTCAGCATTTTCCTAATAACAAAAACCAAGCCTTAGCTAGATTGTACTCATTAAAAAGTAAATTTTTGAAAGATAAAAATTATTTTACACAATATAATGGTAATATAGAAGAAATGCTAAAACTTAATTTTGCAGAAAAGGTAGAAAAAGATGATCTTTTAAACGCTGAAAGATTTTATTTAACTCATCACAGTGTAGTTCACCCACAAAAAAAAAAAATTGAGAGTAGTGTTTAATGCACCTTTATTATATAATGATATTTCTTTAAACAATAGTTTACTTACTGGTCCTGATTATATTTCTAACTTGCAAGGTATACTTTTAAGATTTAGACAAGAGAAATATGCCTTTACAGCAGATATAGAGAAAATGTTTCATCAAATACAAGTACTTAATAAAGATAAAGACTATCAAAGCTTTTTATGGTTTCCAAATGGAAATTTAAATAGTGCTCCAGAGAAATACAGAATTAAAGTTCACATATTTGGAAGTGTAAGTTCCCCTTCAATAGCAAATTATGTTTTGAAGCAAACTACAGAGGTAAATGAAGCAGAAAAATTTAGTGATTTAGTAAAAGACACCATCCTTAGAAATTTCTATGTTGATAACTGTTTAAAGTCTGTGAAGGCAGAAAATGAAGCTATAAAAGTTTATAAAGAAGTAAATGAAATTTAAAAAATTAGTGGGTTCAATCTGCATGAAGTAGCAAGTAATTCAAGGAATTTTTTAGAAAATATTGATAAACAATATTGGAACAAAGATTTTAAAGAGATATATTTAGCCTAGAATAAACTACCTCCACAAAAAGTATTAGGTTTAAGCTGGGACCCAGAAAATGATTTAATAAAAGCTAGAGTAGGCATACAGCATAAAGAATTAACCAAAATAGGTATACTTAGTTGCATATTTTCCATATATGATCCATTGGGATTCATAAGTCCAGTTCTTGTGATAGAAAAGAAAATTTTTCAAAAATTGTGTGATGAAAAAATAAATTGGGATGATCAAATTCCATCAGATATATATAAAAAAGTTATTTGAAGTGGATAGATAATGTTCACAAGTTGAATGAGTTTCAAATACCAAGGCCATATAATCCAAACTTTTTAAAGTATAAAAGCATTGAACTACATTATTTCTCATATGGTTCTACAATCGTTGCTCCTATGCGCAGTAAGTTTATGATTAAGCATTATTGGAGAGATGATGAATTCACTTGCCTCTGGTGTTATCCTAAAACCAGAATTGATACCTATTCAATAAATTTGATGTTAAATTTAATGAAAAGTTATTCGAGATGGAAAAAAATTTTAACATCCACAAATTTAAAGGTTTAGCGTATTTTAAAACAAGAATTATTTTGAATGTGTGAGATTGTATTGTATATAAGAAATAAGTCTAAGAGATTTAAAAAATTTGTTCACAATAGAGTGTCTTATATTAGATCACTAAACAAATACAAAGTCAACTGGAATTATGTCCATGTACAAGCTGTATTAGGCAGATCATTTACAAAGTAAGGTTTATTCTGTTATATATTTTGAATAACAACAATGAAAAAGTAAGAGGTCCAGATTTGTATAAAGACAAAGCTCATTGGTCAGAGCAAAATCTGGAACATAAATTAGATGATGAAAATGAGGAAATTAATAAAAAATAAACCTGCCATATGGCTTATGCAGATACAGAAAGTGAACAGACAAGCTGAACAGTTTCTGTTTCAGGACCTGGGATAATAAAAATGTAAGTAGCATTGGTTTAAGATGTTTAAAAGAAGGTCTGCTATAAAAAATCGGAATAAAGGTCCTTTTGACAATCACAGAATTAAAAAAAAATGCAGAAAAAGCCAATATACAAATATGTACAAAATAAGCGAGTTTAACTTTAAAAAAGCGCATAAAAGAAAGACGTCTTGCTACCACACAAAAGACATATTGTTAGCAGAAAAATTCCTACCATTTTAATTGCCATAAGGAAGCTCATAAGAGTAGGTGGGCAGAAATACAACCCTGAATGAATGTACCCATATGAATTTAAAACATCCAATTATCTTGCCAAATAGTCATGTCACCTCACAGTGCTTATAATAGGACATTTCCATAGAATTAATAGGACATTTGGGAAACCCAAATCAGTTTTCAAAATGCCTTCTGAGAGAAAGTAGCTTAGCTCAATCATTGGAGGCAAACAAATTATTAAGAGATTCTCAAAAGAGTGCCTAATATTGAAAAAGCTTCCACACAAGGCCAACTCAACAGTTTGATGGGAGATTGCCCCTGTGATAGATAGAAACTGGTGCTAAATCCACCCTTTACAGCATTGGGATAGAGCCTTTGGTCACATTTCTTGTCTTACACGGAAGGAAGATGGTAAAGTTAAGAGAAATAAATGATACGGATTAATTTATTCCATGTTAAGTAGTAGAAGCAATACATTTAGAAGTGTATATTTATTAGATACTGATTAGCCTTTTTTCAATGCATCTCAGAAAATTTAATCAGCGCGCAGAGGTAATGTGAAAATTGATCCCATCGAGATAAATGGAACAAAATTTTGTAAAAAGCTAAATAAGGAATATGCAAGAAACAAATCTAAACGATTGAATAATAAGGCAAGTAACATCAATATTTTGAACAAAGCAATACACGGGATAATTCCAACCCCTCAACTTCGCCCGGAAAGGTAAATTTGAGGACATATCTAGAACAGTAAAAATAATTACAAGCTTTACCCGCTTAGAACAGCCATTTTAAAAAGGGTTTGACAGATTGATATGAATAACTTGAGCTTACACTTTGGTTCTCGTGAAATTGGAATTTTCATCACAAATAACCGCAGAAATAACAGGTTTCCAACGATATACTGAAAATTTGAAGGTTTCTATACACTAACACATTCTATCTAGAACCTCTCAAAGGCAATAAACATTTCCTCCCAGGATTATTTTAAGATAAATATATGTTTACTTATGTAAAAAGATGGAAACAGTTCAATTTTGCTGATTTGATTTTGGAAACAAATGTATTTAAAGAATATCTTGCCTTCTTGCAGAATAAGAAAGTAAATGGATTGATGGCAGAAAGAGAACTCACACAAAGAGGGAGATTTGTTCTTTAATAGATGACTATAATAAAAGAGTATATATTAATAAGATATATATAGATTTCAAACAGAGTAAGAATTGTAAAATAATAAAAATAATAAGACAAAAATACTCTAGTAAAGTTCATTGAAAAGACGCAATTAACAAAATTGATCTTTAACCACTGAGAGAAAGTGCGGACCTGTAGCAAAGTAGACAGAGAAATTTATCAACTAAGTAAAACCCTAAGAATAATAAGAAAACTTAATATTCTTATCAAGAGGGAATATGTTATATTTTATAGCAAAATATAAAAATATAAAGAACTTAAGAAAAAAAAGTTAAAAGGAAAATATACTATACATATGAACACCAACTACGGATATTCTAAAATTGACCAAAACATTAAAACAGAAGTAAAGCAAAAAGTTGCAATGTTGAAAAAATTATGCTGAGCAAAACAATATAGCTGGGTGCGGTAAGGAAAGGGCTTACAAATACATACTCAAAAGCAAAAGATTCCACAAAGAAGAAAAAGTATTAGGGTGGAATTCAAGCAATCTTTGCGCAATATATAATGAAGCTACAAAACATAAAGAAGAATTGAAGAATACATAAGAAAGGATCAAGCAAAAGATTCCACAAAGAAGAAAAAGTATTGAGGTGGTATCCAAGAAATCTTTGACCAATACATAAGGAAGCTACAGAAGAAACCTTAGAACAACGAAAAACTCTACAAAGAGCCAAGAATTCATAAAAAAGAAATTAATTAAGGAATTTTTCAGCTCTTTGATTAGAGCTACCAATCTTCAAGAAACTTCTTTAATTCAGCAGCCCTATATGTAAGTGAAACCACCTTTAAAACTCAGCCACTTCTGATAAAATACAACTCATCAGTAAATAGAAGGTCAGTTTGAAGTTTAAATTTTTATTTTATAGTTGGTGTAAATGTGGTATGAATGTAAAAGTAACATAATGAGTTTTCAAAGTAAAAGCTAATTTTAGGGAGGAAAATAAAAAAAGTCCCAAAATAATTATTTTTAATTGAATATTTTTTGATGCGCAAAATTATATTTAATTAATATTGTTAATTATTTATGTATAATTATTATGTTTATTTTTTTTTAGTATTTAGTATTTGTGCTTTTATATATTTATGTTTATATATATAGAAAATATAATATTATCTATATATATAAAGTTTATATGTATGCATAGTTAATATATAATATATAATATATTATTATATTAATATAATATAAGTATATCATGCATATATAAATTTTTATATGTTAATATTATGTATGGTATATTTATCAAATTGTTAATGATTTTTATATTTTTATAGAGCCTGTTCGTACTTCAGTCATGAGTTAGATTAAAATAAGTTGAGCGAACCGAGTCACTTCTAACTCTGTATGTAACATGATTTCTAGCAATATAATATATATATTATATATTATACTATACTATATATATATATATATATATATATTTTATATTTGATGCGATATGTATCCACTCATTACTTTTTCTGTTTCTATGTGTTATCCTAAATATAAGTTTCTCCGTATAGTATATAATATATATACTACATATATATATATAAGTATATAAATATATATTATATCAGATATATATAATATAATATATATATATATATATATATATATTATATATTATAAGTAAAGAATATATACAATATATATATATATATATATATATTATATTTATTAAATGAAGGCAAGGTTTAAAACTTATCTGACAAATAGCGGCATGAAAGAAGTTAATTAGGCAAAGATATGTCTGCAACAAAGAATGAAAGGAGGTTCTGTCAGAAGAGTAAAAAAGAAAAAAAAATACACTGTAAAAATTGAAGAGTATTGGAATATAATATCTTGTTCATCAACTTCTACAATGGAGTTCTTCACAACTATTTCTTGGCAATTGTGATTATTGAAAATTAATCTGATGTTGCTTTACTTCATTTGAAAAGTATTTTTTTTCCTTCTTTTTTGTTGATGCTTTTGTCGCTAAGGAAAGAGATCAATAAAAAGGAAACCAAAGTAAGGGGACATGAAGAATCGTTATTCGTATATATATATATATAATATTATATATATATAATATATATATATATTATAGTATATATATATATATATATACTTATATATATTACTATATAATATATATTATAATATATATATACATATAGATCGTATAATCGAAATCGCTATATCGAATCGTATATATTATATATTTATAAATATATATAATATATATATATGTAATATTACTATTATATATATATATATATATATATATTATATATAGTGTATAGTATAATATATATAATATATATGATAGTATATTATTATATAGAGCACACCTGTTCGATTCTCATCGTTATATTCCATTTTTCCATTCGTTTGATGTTGTCGCTTCAATGTCCCCTGGGAAACGTTTATAAGAATGTCTGAGACAAACCTTTTGTTTAGTTTTTCCAAGCGTTAAGTCAAGTTTTAATTGTGTTCGTCAAACTGTGAAATAATTCCACCTTTTTCCTTATGAAATGAAAATCTTCATTGGCAAAAAGGAAAGAAAAGAAATCTTCACTAGCAAAAAAAAGTAAAATTTTAAGCTGGCAATTGGTTATGAAATGAAGTAAAAATTGAATCTTCGTTCCAAATAATCTTTTGTTCTGACACGATGAAAGAAATAAATTAAAACTTGAAACAAGATCAAGAGGAAAAGAAATTGTTTCTTAAAAGAAAATGTTTCTGAAAATTTTAGAATTTTTTTACACTTTTATTAACAAGCGAACATACGAATATTTTGTAATTAATTAAAGAATTAATTTATGCATGTATGAAATTTTAACACAATGCTATCCCTTTCCTTCAAGTTTCTTTTTACATTATAAGCGCCGTTATATATATATATATATATATATGTTATAATATATATATATATATCGTATACTATTATATATATATATATATATCGTATATATATGTGATAGAATCATATTATATATAATATATTATATAATATATCAGTGGCGAGAGGTGGCATTTTTCCCAGCAGTCATCGCTTCCGTTCCCGTTCCCATTTCGGTCATATATACGGAATATAGACCGGTATATATAATATATATTACTTATTATAGTATATATATATATATATATTTATATAAATATAATAATCTATATATTATATATAATATATAATATATTACTATATATATAGTATATTATATAGTATTTCTCATATATAATAATATATATAACTATATAATTATATAATATATATATAATATTATATATATATATACTCATATATATATATATTATTATTATATATATAATATATATATATATATGTAATTATTTATTATATATATATATAATGTATATATATATATATAAATATATATAATATACATATATATATATATAGTAATATATTATATATATTATATATATAATTAATATATATATTATCTATTATATATATATATAATATTTATTAGTATATATGTAGTTATATATATAGTAATATATATATATAATAATATGTATATATATATATTATATAGGTATATATATATTACTTATATATATTCATATATAATATTAATATATAATATATTTTTGTATATATATAGATAAATGTATAAATACTCTTTTATATAAAAATATCTAAATGTATATATATATTATATAATTTCATTACTATATTGATATATCTATATATATATATATATATATAATATATATATATTATATATATATATAAATATATACTACTATGTGATGTGGTGTGTGGTGTGGTGTGTTGTGTGTGTGGTGTAGGTCTGTGCGTGTGTGTTGCGTTTTCATGGTCCCCTCTTTTCTGGCAAAAATGTTAGTTCAAGGAGTCATCAAACCACAGAAAGGGATGTTATGAAATTTTCAGAGGTATTATTAGAAAATGTTTGATGAGGTGTTCTCTAGTATCTTATTCTGGATTTAGATTTTTCATACCAATGTCTGGCAGGATGTGGTGATTTCAATATTGTGTCTGTGGGGTTTATAGGTTTATTGATAGAGTTATGACCAACTCATCGAAGTCTTGCGAAAATTATTTTTTATTTTAGAGAAATTCTTTTTTCTTCGTTGGTGGGTCTTTCCTAAACTAAGCGGTTGAAATTGTGTTTGTTGTATGCTCAGAAGATAATGCTGAGTCATTGTTGTTTGAGGTTGTTTAACATGTGAGATGTTTGAAAGAGGTGGAAGGGTGTTTTAATTATTGTAATATAACTAAGCAGGTCACGATGGAGGAATTTTTAGTTACTTAGATGAAGAGCAAGAATGGGTAAATGTAGGGATGTGAATTGGATATTATCACATAAAATTTTGTTCCAATTAAGTTAAGACAAACTTTGATGGAACAATTTTATATATAAAGTATAAAGTCGAATAATTGTGGTGCGTAAGATCTCATTCATTATCGTAGTAGTGACCATATTTGTTTTTCTTGTAATCCTTAAGGTTAACTCATTTTCTATACACGATTATTACAATTATATATATATATATAATAGTATAATATTAATATAAAGTAAGTAATATAAATAATAGTATATATATATTTAATTATATGATATATATATATAATATTATATTATATAGTATATTATATATAATATATATAGTATACTTATAATTATGATATATAATATATGGATCATGTCTTTATCTGTTGATCCGATATTCCATATACTCCATATGCACATATCCGATTGCTGGATTCGAACACATTTGAAAAAAATCAAAAAGAAAACGCACAGAGCAGTTGGATACTACATTGTAATAAAAGTGCTTCACACCTTTAAAAATATTGATCAACATAAAGTTTAAATCTAGCTACCTAACGTATTAAATACCTTACTTTAAGTAACATCAGCTTTACTTAAACGTAACCAACTTAAATCTATTATATAAATTTAATTCACTTTATTATGTATTTTCAAACACAACAAAATGCCTGTACTTAAGTATATAAATATATAATTGGGAAGCAAATTTCAAACTCTTCTTACTATGCGCGCCGAGTTCTATTATTTTGTTGGTCGATAAACGTAACTTATGAAGACGAAAAATGACCAAGCTTCATGGACACAGATATCGACATGGGCCATATAGTATATATATATATATATATATATATATATATATATATATACTATATATATACTAATATACTATATATATTATATATATATATATACATTATAGATATATATATGTGTGGTGTGTGTAGGTGTGTGTCCTTATGAAATTTTCCCTGGCGCAGATAAATGTTTTTTTTTTTTAATTTTTTTTCATTTATTGTTATTATATGATACTAACAATAAATTTGAGAGCTGATGAGCTGGATAAAAAAAATTAAATATTAAAAAAAGTAATTAATTTAATCAGCATACGCCCTATTTTACGCGTCGTACGTTTGTGGCAGAGCCCGAGAAACAGAGCGAATATTTTCTGTATGCGATAAAATCTCTGCCCGAAAACCAAGAGAAAAATCTTGTTACCGAGGCAAGTACTGTAAATATCCATGATGATGAGGATCGAAAATTTACTGCATACGTCGATCCATATAGGTTAGGTTGAGTTTTACTGCATCGTCGATCTATGTAAAGTAGGTGGCGGTTTACTGCCTCCTAAGTTCAGGTTACGATATGTTTTGTTATGAAATGTTTTGTTAATAGGCATGTTCCTAGATAAGCAGGCATTAAAACGTACTTGAAAATTCATTGAAACAATAAGAAAGTACTACACTTAATGAATAAGTATAGTTAATCCGTCGCGTAGCGACATTACTTATTATTATTATTATTACATTATTATTATTATTATTAATTATTATTATATTATATTATTATTATTATTAATATTTTATGATTTTATATTATTAGGGTTTATTATTGAATTAACAAATTTCAGTATAATTTAGAAGAATTTTCCTTTAAATAAAATTAGTTAATATCAATAATAATTTATTTTAACAATGCCTTTTTTTACAAAATTCGAGCGGCAAAAGCAAAAGCCTCGATACTACTTACATAACTTATGCTTAGCTAAAATTGTATTGCAAAGGTGTCAGAAATTTCAAAAAATGTACTAGAAGTAACATTGCCTGCTTACATAGGATTGATTTGGCAAACAGAATCTATATATGAAACAAAAAAAACATACGTGAACAACGTATATTACCAAAAACATTAAATTTTTTTACGTTATTTTAATTCTTGGTAACAGTAGTGGCAGAGGGGTGTCACCCGTTTTTATAATATCACAGGTATACTCTAAAAAAAAATAATGAAGGAAAATGAAAACGAAAATCGGCGCTTTCTTTAGGAAAAAAAAGTTACAACTTCTCAAAGTTGTTAAAACTCCCATAGACTTTTCTTTTTGATCCATCAACGCGTTCGGCTCTCATTTCAAGGCCCCTCTAGTTCACCGTTATAATAAAGTTTTGTTTTAGGCTATCAGGAGAGAATATGCTATGTATATCTTAGACAATTTGTATATTAACCATGAAACTAGGATGGCCCTAAAATAAAGCACGAGGCCCACTATTTTTTTTATAAAAAAGCCTATGGGAAAATTTTAAAATTTGAGAGGCTGTAACTTTTTTTCCTAAAGACTTAAATCATTTTCGTTTTTTTTTTTTTTTTTTTTATTTTCTTTATTTTTTTTTTTAGAGTGTATCCTGTGATTTTTAAAAAAAATTATTTTTTCTTTTTATAAGAAAATGTTATTAAATTTTTAACAACTGAGAGGCTGTAACTTTTTTTTTTCCTAAAGAGAGCACCGAGTTTCGTTTCCATTATTCTTCATTAATATTTTTTTAGAGCATATCCTGTGATTTCTATAAAAATCGGGGGTGACACCCCTCTGCACCACTATTACTAAATTCTTTCACGCATTAGCACAAAAACCTCGTTTTCTTTCTCATGCAAAATGGGCGTTTTTGCTTACTTTATTATAAAATTTTTAATATTTAAAAATTTCGTATCTTTCTCATTAAATCTCGATTAATTGCTAGTATCATATACTAACAACATATAAAAAAAAAGTAAAAAAAAAAATTTATCTGCGCCATGAAATCATAAGGTCTTGTGTGTGTGTTGTGTGTGTGTGTGTGTGGTGTGTGTGTGTGGTGTGTGTGTTGTGTGTGTGTAGGTGCTGCGTGTGTGTGAGTTGCGTGAATGTGTGTGTGTGCAATAATTTACCGTTGAATATTTATATACCGGTATTAAAATATTAGAAGAGAAAATAGGAAATGATAAAATCTCAGATAGTAGGTGAAAATTTTACAAAATATAATTTGCAATCCTTGATTAAAGTATTTAAATAAAGTGTCGGAAATCATAAATTTTAATATAAATTAATATTATTTAATATTAATTTATCGATTTTCAACATTAATCAGTGATAAAATAACGGTAATTCTTCATAGTGAAGAATTACCTGAAGTTCAAGATATTCTTTACTTTTAGGCATACCACTTCTTTAGGAAAACTATCGATGATATGAATTTCATGTTAAGTAATATAAACCAATAATTTTAATTAGATTTTCTTCCCATAGTAAGGATAAGCATTTGTTATTACGTACCCACGATTTTGTTGCATAAATAGTACACACAGTTTACAATGAGAATACACGCGCATGAGACCAACACCAAGAAGCCACTAAAAAGATATAATCAGCCCTAATTTACAAGCAACGAAACTGTCTCACATAAAAATGGGTTACACAGACAGCAATGAGCTTGCACGCACTTGTGTTTGCTGCTGTTTAGTCACTATTCAGTCCTTGGTAAGAAATCATGTCCGACAACTAAGCTGTTGATCACTTCCTATCTAAGAGTGTGTTGGGCACTGAAAAAATAATTAAAAGAATTAAAATAACGGTCTTTAATTAATTATACAACATACTTTCGATTTTTATGAAACTTACGTTAAATGTTTGGAAAGAGCTCTAAAGAAAGAGAAATGCTAAAAAGAACTTCGGAAATGACCCAGAAAAAAGTTATGAAGTTACACAATAACTTAATTTCAAATTTATAGGAAAAACAAATTTAAATATACAAATGCATGACAAACATTTGTCTAGGGGTGATACCGTCCCAAACTGTTAAAGGTGGTAAAATAATAAATAAAAAAATAGTTCTTTAACACTAAAAGCCTTTAAAAAAGTGCATCTGAAATTTTTAAATCTAATTTGACATGTTATAAAATTAAAACTTTGAAACTTCGTAACATTTTAAGGTTTATTTTTCGAGTTTTAATATATATTTTTTCTTCTTTAAGGACATTTCAAACATTTCCTTTAATTTTCATGAAAATCGACTGCGGTCGATATAATTGGCAAGTTCCTCCTCCTTCATAGCCAAATGTTCTAAATTCAAAATTTAGAGCCTTCATAAATTTTTCCGGGTCATTTCCAATGTTTTTTTTTTCTTTTTAAAAAACTGAGAGGGTATTGTATATTTTAACAAAAACCCTCCTGACAATCATTCGATAGAATAGGAAGAAATTTTTATGGTAACTTCCCAATTCGTCTTAAATTTTATAAACTCGAAATTTAAGTAGTCTCTGGCTTGCAAATTATCTCCGAAATCCATTTTGTACTGTTTACGTGTTTACGTTGCGACTAATTAATTAGTCGTAGACGTGCGCATCCTAATATTTTAATGCGATCACGTTTCTTTCGATCTCGGCGACAGTAAAGCGACTGTAAAGAGAAGTTTTAATTATTAATTATTAAATAACAATTTTCACACTGAAATCGGTAGGGAACTATGTTAAAAGTTTTGTCGACGAATAGTGTTGTTCATGGAATTTTAGATTATTAGAAAAGCCAAGCTTTAGACCATAAATATCATGGGGTAACCGTAGCTCGAAATTCAACTCACGTCCAGAGGTACTAACGTTCTTCAATTGTAATCTTAAAGTTAACATATATAACTAAAACCTGAAAATGCCTTTTACCAATAGAAATTGACTCAGTATGCAAGTGTACACATTAATAAATTTACCCACGATGTATTCGTCTTGTAAATATAAATCTTAAAAACACCTGTAAATGTAAACTCATTACTGCGTCTTGTTCTAGCACAAAACGTCCGTAACCATGATGCACAAACTGAGATAATTTCACGCCTTACGACGTTACATCATGTTTTTACAATGCAAGTTACTTAAACATTTATCCATAGTCTAATTCAGCGTTGCTTTCTTCATCAACCACAGCCTCATCATTCAAACCCTGTGATATCCAACTGTAGTGATATCAAACATTGTCTCACATTGCACTCTAACTCTCAGGCTCAAATTAAATATCGCCCCCACACCAGTCCCCTAGAAATAAAAATAGCATATTAATTCACTCACAACAAAAACTATCCTTTAAAATAAAATCTAACTGAAATCTATAACGTAGCCGTATGGGCTTTTCCTTAGTATCCTATACCATTATCATCCGATCTCAAAACAATAAACTTTGTCCAAAACCTTATGTCCTTATCATCTCTCTTAGTTTTGTTTATCCCAGCCATGACAATTAATATATATATATAATATATATAAATATTATATTATATCTATATAATATATTAAAATATTCATAATATAATATATAAAATATTAATATAATATATTATATATATATATGATTATATATATAAGTTCATGCATAGGTCTTGATAGAACCTTACCATGCTTTATAAATTATTGCATGATCTGTATGACTTCGTTTTGAATAACGAACGCCCTCATAAGGAAAGAAAAAAGAATAAAAAAGAAAAAAAAGTATAATAAAACAAAAGGTGAGAAACAGTCTCTAAGAACCTTATAAAGGAGAACGAAATTCTCTCTATTAATGGCGTAATAATGTCACTTCCAAAAATGAGTTCGAACATCCCATCTTTAATGCGTGTATATATAAGCTTATATTAGTCATATGAATATACTTATAATCTCATAATTATAACTATTATACTATACCTATATCATATTAATACTATCGGTATAGAATAATGATATAATTATACGTACTATATTTACATATACATATTATATATAATATATATATATATATATATATTTATATATATATAATATTTATTATTATATTATAAATATTCGTCATTATATATAGTATATATATATATATTATTATTTATATATTAATATATATAGAATCATTGTCACTTTCACTAAAGCGTCACAAAATGAACATTATTTTGATCTCTATCGATCATATTTATCCCATAACAGTAAGATGCCGACCCGCTGACTCGTGCTCATCGTAGCGCCCGAACCAGCAGTCGAGCACAGGGCCCGGGTCCGACTCCCATAATCCTGGATACACAAGTTAGAAGGTTACCTAATAAGTTCCCCTTCCTGAATGAGCTATCTCATAGGCTGTGAAATTCGTTTTCCTATTGTCTCTTTAATAATTTATTCAGGAAATTTAAAGCAATTTTTTTTTTGTATATACTAAACTGATTGAGAGAATGAGTCGGACTTAGATCTCGTGATCCCGTAAGTGGATCGGATGCGTCACGAAGAAGTCGTGAGGCCCGAACCTGGAAAGCGGGAGCCGATAAACTGACGAACCTATGCGCATTCATATTTTTTATTCATAATGCTGATTTTTTATTCATTCATGAGGCAGTGAATTAAGGATTTCCGATATGTTGGGTAGAGCTCAGCTCGGCTCTCCGTAATTAATTACTTTAAAAATTCGCTAGACGTTGATTGTACACCATTACAGTATGCTGGTCTTCACATAGCCTTTAATAACTCTTTTTTACTTTGTCTCTGATCTTTTACTTTGTCTACCTCTAATCACCTAAGCTGCTTATAATCTCTTAACGTATCTTCTTGACACTATTGTCTATCTTATATTCATCCTATCCAATTATTTCCATCTCCTATTGACCAAACGTCCCCAGCATCTAGTTTCAGAATGCCTTTGTTGGCATAACTATTATCCAAGACCTTTCCCCCTTAGCCTCTAGATTTTGTTAATATTTAAGGGATAGTTCCCTAATCACTTGACCATGGATCCAGGAACCATCAGTTTTATCCTCCGATCCTCGGGGCTTAATTTAAGCCCCACCACCCACCCTAATAATGGGGAACGTATGTCAGATTAGTAATGCTTTAGGATGTAAAGATAAATATGGTTCGTCCCGGATCTACAGCCCATTATTTTATTATTCCTCTAGGGCCCCTTAAAATGGGCACCTGAACACATAATGTCGGTGGTAACTGAAGTGTGCTGAACATCATTTTGTGTGGTGACAATGTTTTAACGACCAATCATTCGCCGGAATCTTCGGGAGCTGATCTTTCCTTAAAACACCTCTGGTCTTCTTTCGTTACGTGCTTTCTTTCCTCCTATCAAACTCTCGTTCTGCATTTTGTTGCTAAGTTCTGAGGATAAAGGCCAGGATTTCACCTCTTCAGAGCATTGCGGTTCACAAAAATGCATCCTTAGTACTAGATGCGCATTATGTGCTATGGCGGCATTACATCTGTAATATATAGTGTGAAATAACATTCCAGTCTTATGTATTAGGGCCCTATATCTATATATAATAGTATTAATAGAAAATTATTATATATTCTATATATAAGATATATATCTAATCAAATAAATGAATATAACAATACAGGTTTGTCCATTGTGTCTAAGACTATTCTTAATAAGTGTAGTACTAAATATTAATTTATATTAGAATTACTGTTTCAAATATATATACAACTGCTTATAAGGTTTAGATACTGTTGACTATTCTTCATCTATATATATGGGAGATGTCTTGCTGGGTATTACTATTTTCTCAAAGTAATAGATGTTACTAACGATTTACATCTATTCATGGTGCTCAATTATTTATTTTCCTTAATTTGTAAAATCAATATATATATATACCCATGTCTACAAATAAACTGTAACTATTCAAAATATAAAAAGAAATTTATTTTAGTCTAGTTTGTTTCATGATAATAAGCGAAAATGGCGGGCGACGGGGCTCAAAGAAAGTTTATTTAATGTTTACGCCCCAATCTTCACCCGCAATATGATTGTATACCTGCAGCCTCGTGTAAATTGTCATCAAAGATTGTGAAGTAAAGTCCGTCTAGACTTTTGAGCAGGCGCCCTACCCTTTAGTGTCCGTCCATTCCAAAGTATTGCCCTATTTCCAGACCCAGTTAATGCCCAGAAAATTTCCCCTGTAATAAAACAAAGGGGCCTTTGAGTGTTTTGAAAATGTGGAATAGTCATCATCACCATCGACCTCAGGAATACAGCTTTATTTTTTCTTTGGTAATAAATTTCTTTCTAGTTTATCCGCAGGAAGACAACGACCTCTTCATGCCAGCATATATTTTGAAAACACACTAATGATAGGTCTATGCTCTCATTCAAAACATGACGCTATTCAAAACTTCATCCTCATCTCTTTCTCTCTTCCATTCTCTCATGCCTGTCACACTTCTTCTCTCTGCTCAATCTCTCTCTCTACTCCTCCTTCCCTTCTCCCTCTCCCTCCTCTCTTCTCTTTTCATAATATATACATAGTGATATATATATATACAATATATATATCTTACATATATGTCATATATTTTATTTATCAATACTAGTAGATATATATATATACTGTATATCACTATAAAAGCAATGGGAGCGGTATTATTATATATATATTATATATATATATAATTAGTATATTACTTATATATAATATATAATAATCATTATTCATATTACACATAATATAATCTATATATAATAAATAAGACTATCCATACTTCTATACCACAAGATATGAGAAACAAAATAATATATCCCCCTAATAACATATGTCTAATCGATCGAGGATACGTTCTGATAGAGGATCTATGGTTCGATACATAGTTTTGAACTTTGAGAAATGTCCCACTCCCTCCCTCTTATTCAATAGAGGCACAGAATACCCCCGCCCATAAAGGTGTGAATTTTAAAAATAAATACATTAATGAATATTCACCTTATTTTATAGAAGAGATTATAACTCGTCATTGCCTTCACTGAAACTTGCAATCCTATTTTTTCTTTAATTATATTTCTAAAACCTCTTTCTCACAGCCATTGCTTCTTCTTTACGGTGTAGGTGAGCCGCACAGGGAGGAGAGGAGGAGGAAGGCCTTTCATAAGGATAGTTGCGCTATTCTAATATGAAACCTCACAGAAGACTATAACTAGAGTTGACGACTGGCCGGCATTTACTTGAATTTCCGTAATGGGGCGATGACGCTTTCATTTACTGTTGTGTGTTAACATTTGAGAACGGTGAGATGGCACGAGTACGTTCGACAAGTAAATTTTTCAATTTTTTTCCTTCTATGTGTATCTGCGGTCGCTCTTCTTAGTGAAAAAGAGACGTAGGTTGAGTGCTGAGTTGCAATTCATTCTCACACCTTGCGGTAACTTGTATTGTGTCACAGGCACCCATTATGCAAGTCCTGCCACCACACTGAATCATCGCACAAACTCCACCTTAACATCCAAAGCTAAATTATCTTAAAACACTCTCATTTATTTTTATTTAGTTATTATGAAATGTTAAAAATTATGAGATCTTCAAAATGTTATACTAATGGATAATAATCAACTGCATGCCTGAACTCAACTAGGGGTTTGTTCGATTTTTCGAAAGCCATCAACATTGAACTTTAAGATTACTTTTTTTATTGTTCTGATACTGCCAGCTCCTTATCTCCGATTACCATTTCTTTTAATATGTCCTGCATCATGATTTCCGCTCATGATCCCCCAAGCTTTAAAATTATGCCACTCGACCTCCCGTCCCGGCCATCCAATCATCACAGTCTTTTTCTCACATTCTCCCGTCTCCCTATGACTCTAGGCCAATAAACTTTTTTTTTTACCCTACGCCTACTATTCCACAACCATTGTTACCGTAGCCCTCTAGCTCCTACTCCCAACTTTACCTACTGCCTACTAATAGCATTAGTAGGTATTTTTATGATCAAGCTTTTGGATATACTGGTCCCTTCCTTTTCCTTTCCTTTTTATGACGGCCAAAAAGTTTTGCGAGTGGTGAAACCCATTTCACAAAAGACCACTCGACATGCTTCAAAAGAGCCCCTCATCCCCACAGCTCCTTTAGCTCTTTCATTATATTCACCGAGGACAACTTGTTTCTCCTAAGATTCCCATTAAAATTAGCCTCTTCTCATTAGAAATTGAGACCCAGCTTCACGCCAAAACAGATTTTATTAGCTCATAAGCCAAGCCCTTTCGATATTAGAAGATTAGTTGCAACAAAACAAAGCCCACACATTCTCACATCCCTCCTGACATACACACACCACCACATCACCTATTCACACCATATCCAAACGCCCAAAAGCCCACACACTATTTGTGACGACGTGCCTATATTATTCACTAATATAGCCGGACGACACACACACTTGAACTAATATAATCCAAAGATTTATATGCTATATAGAGCGTGGACTTTCGCCATTGTAAACTCTAATACTCGACGCGCATAAATGCGCCAGAATTGCGTCTTAAAACGGGCCATGGGAATGAATATAAAGCGGCCAAGGTGTTTCGTGTCGGAAAAGAGAAAAACCGAAATGTAGTAAAATCGTGGACAGTTGTGGAGGTAAGGTGTAAGTAAGGGAGCGATGAACGATATTGGCTGTGCATGCCGGGGAGAGGATGAGAAGGGAAGGTAAAGTATATCCATAGTTAAGTTAATGTAATGTTTGTAAATAACTGACAGTAGGAGACACTGTGGAAGAGAATATAGATGTTACGCAGTTCCAGTGCATGATAGATTAAGATAATACGCTCTCATCATCTATAATGAAGCAAGAATAACATTTACAACATAAACGTGGTTATAATAGTAGAGAGGAAGATTCTGAATAATTAGGATCAGACATCTACAACGACAGTATTAAGAACTGACTTATACTGACCTTTAATAACTAAACATTTATTCGTTTCGAGATAGAGAAGAGAAAATAGAACTACTACCGAAATGCCATATAGTTTACGACCAGTATATGCCATGCGATGCCACAATACATGCAATATATTATTCTACGACTAAGTACATACTCTCAAGATTAACATGACTCTTTCTAAGTAGAATAGAACAATCTTCCTAGTAGTACCATAACCACAACAGATATACTTACCAGGTGATGAGACTTCATCATTAGATAAATTGTTCCAAGCTCTGTAACAGCAGTTGTCAGGAACCGATGGAAATTGGAGAAAGAGTGTGCTAGTGAAAATACCCTGAAAGTGAGATACCTGACAGATTGCCACACAACACGACAAGGTCTTATAACCATCCCCTACAAATAGTCTATTAACCATATTCCAAGTCGGAGAAAAGAGTGGGGGTACAAAAGTAGTCATGTTCGTAGGTGCAGATCGGATAAACACGGATAGAAAAGGTGTTAAGCTAAATGTAGCATGAAGAAAGATAACAAGATGTCGTAGAAAATAAGAACTGTGAAGAAAAAACCATCCGAGACAGTGGTAAATCGTGTGTATGAAGTGTAACAAGCTCGCACTTGTGTTGGAGAGAGAGTGGGATAGAAACCAAGGCGGGCACAGGTCGGGTCGGTTGGGAAAACTGAGTCGGTCGTTGTCACCGAACCAGATGGCTCGGTGGCCACCGTCCAATTCGTGATAGTCTCGTGTGTCAGTGTTCGGTACTGAGTCCGCATGGGATGCAGAAAGAACTCCGAATGGAAGTGAAATAATAACACACAGAAAATATAGGTGAGAATAAACGAGCTCACAGGAAGGACGGCGGTAAGGAACATGTGGCATGAGCGGCGTCTAGGCACATGGTGAGAGACAGCGGGGAGACAACGCACGGTAGAATAGAATTAGATATAGGAGAGTTGCGTGACTGTAGAGAGAGATACTCAAATAATAGAAGAAGAGATATCTTAAACAAATTTTCAGTATTATATGTAATGAAATTACCATAAGAGAAATAGCCAACTCACCTAGAAAGTGATTGAGGAGACAGACAGAACATTGATGATAGATTCAATTTACTTACAACACGCCAGAAGATGAGAGATAGAATCGATATGATAAAAGATAGATAGATAGAATAGAGAGATTTGAGATCTATATCGATATCAGGAGTGTATTAAGATACTTAATTAGTATGAGAAAAATAATTATTTACCATTCACTAATTATTATTATATTCAATTTTACAAATAGACCTAACTATCATTCACACTGCATGTGAATGATATTATCAATATACGTAATGATATTATCATTCACAATGCATGTGATCTCCATTTTCAACGCTTTATACAATTAATCAATCTTCACATTTATTATTCATGCTTTCATTTACAAGACGATCATGGGACCCTTTGGCCCTGCAACATCGACAAAAGAAAAAAAAACAAAACAGATAAAAAAAAAAGAAAAAAGGGGGAGAAAAAGTCTCGGATAAGAAGTTGTCACAAAGGAGAAAAATTTTCGTCAAGAGTAGTTGGCGTTGATAACATGTCAGTGGTCACATACTCGCTGGCGATTCGAATAGCTGAAGGATGTACTTTCTCTAATTATACATTTGTTTTCAGCATTAATGTAAAAGATTAATTTGATCACAACATTCCATAGGAAAAGATGCTGGAAACACACTTCCGCTGAAACGTAGAGCGCCAATTATTACGACTATGGTAGATAGCGATTCTCGATTGACAGATAACCTGTTATAGAAGGATCGATAACGGATCGACTACTATTCATAGATAAGTCAGTCATCGACATGATCGCTACATCATATAATAGTCCGAATGCACAATAAGGAGGATCGGAAAGACACGTAGGAAGGACATATAATATCAGTACTTGCCCAAAATAACACGATATACGATGATCGAACGAATTAAATATAAGAGACCTTTATAAGATTAGATATTTCACTTACTGTAGATGAAATATTTACATATACATTAAGTATTCCTCGAATAATTAGGTTTTTCATCTGTCACATATACTACTTATAGCACCCTCTACTATATATATATAGAGATATTTAAATGGACACACACTCCATAAGATTCAGATAACTATTAATAATAGAAATAGGATATTATAACATTAGTAATTTATTACATAGATCACGAGACTCATGATAGTATATACCGTTATATACCAGATAAATATCCTTACTCTGCGAAACGGATTCAATACCCTCTCAATAAGCGCTTTATTTATTAATTTAAACGAAACCATATTACCTATACCTATA
>JABUQX010023782.1:35000-37500 GCA_015478945.1 Trachelipus rathkii | reverse complement strand
CACCTTGTTGTTTGTTAAATTGGGAAAGCTTTTTAATACAAAGGGATTCAATGAGTTTGCTGCGGGGTCAAGACCGTCGTATACTTGTAAAATGGGTGTCATGTCATTAATGTTAATTTTGTGATTGAATTGGGTTCCTGTGTAGTGTGACTGTATCTAGAGTCAGATGTGAGGTGATGTATGTGTTAATATTTCAATTTAGTAAAAACTTGGCCAGTTCTGCCAATATAAGAGGAGGCACAGCTAAAACAAGAATTTTAGAGACACATTGGGAATGTTATTGAAAGTGTGAGTTGAGGTTTAAAAACACGTTTTAGAGAAGATGTGTTGAGGTGGTTATTCAAGACAGTGTGCCCAACTGGTAGCTCAGGGCAAATATGTTGCTCATGTACTGTTCTAATGTGGCTCGTGACTCATTCAGATTTATCACGTTTATTAAAAATTAAATAGTTTTAGAAATTATAGACCATGGGGAGTCTTGTGTTGTAGCGCTTGACATATCTAAGGCTTCTGACAGGGTATGACACGCATCGCTACTCTCTAAGCTACCTTCCTTTGGATTTCCTCCTTCGCTTTGCTTACTCTTGTCTAGTTTTCTTTCAGATCGTTCCATTTCAGCTCTTGTTGATGGAGCAACCTCTTCCTCCTTTCTTATTAATTGTGGTGTTCCTCAGGGTTCTGTTTTATCTCCAACTTTATTCCTCCACTCATTTCAAATGTGCTCCCTCGTTTGTATCTAGAGTTGCCTCTCGTCTACAGTTTTCCGATTCAATTCTTGCCGATGTGGTCGGGATTTCTCAGTGGGCTAACCGCATTCTTGTGAAATTCAACTCTTTAAAAACTCAACTTCTTCATATCTCTCTAAAACACCTCCCAACTTTCCTATCCCCTTCGACGGCTCTAATGTCTCACCTGTAAACAACATAAATATTCTTGGACTGAACATAAATAGTGAATTGTCTTGGAGACCTCATATCAAGCTGGGAATTCTGTTCAGATTGCGTGAATTTTTTTCTTCTGCTCAGTTACTCCAGTTATATAAGGGTCTTATTCTCCCTGTATGGAATACTGTCACATTTGGGGTGGATCCGGTTCCACCCTCCTTTTGGATAGTGTTGAGGCTAAGGCTAAGAGACTAATAAACTGTCCAATACTTTCTAATTCCCTTGACCCTCTTTCTCTGCGACGTTGGTGCCCTATCTCTTTTCTATAGGTATTACAACGGCAGGTGCTCGAGAGAATTGACCTCTCACATTCCTCCACCACTGAGTCGCCCTCGTAACACAAGAGGTGCCTTATTCTCACATGAATATTGTGTGAATATTGGAGACTCAAGGATCACTCGTTGTGGTACCTCCTTCTTTCCAGCCACATCTGTTTTGTGGAACTCCTTGCCTTCTTTTATTTTCCCCGCTATATTCAATCTTCCTCTATTTAAATCCCGCGTCTGCGCCCATCTGAGGGAATTGCGTTAGGCAAGGGACTGGGTGGGTTTACTTTTCCTTTTGTTTTTTTTTTTTCTTCTCTTTCTTTTTTTTTTGCTCTCCTTTTGAAAAAGGGCCCTGCCTGTGAATGGTGGCATTTCAGAGGAGATATATATAGTATAGGTATATATATATGTATATATATATATATATATATATATATATATATATATATATATATAATAATAAATTAATGATTATTAGTGGTCGTCGTCCCGGCGTGTGGGTTTGCCTAAAATTTTTAAATTCTTACTTGCTCGCGATAGACAAAGGTTGGGCACCACTGGTCTAAGAGATGGTAAGATTTAAATGATTTTGATATGAGGGGGTATGAGGGATGGTAAATAATAAAAAAAGAATGGAGGGAGTGGTAGGGGTTATAAAATTTCTTTTTGCTTGTTTGGAGTGAGTGAGATATTATGTTTTAGTATGAGAGTTTGAATAAAGAAAGATAGTTGAATCATTCTATATGGGTATGAGGAGAACAAACTTATGGCTCTAAGAAAAGGGAAGTTAAAACACCTGGATTTTGTGTTGGTGGGAGTGGAAGAAACCAATGAATGTATGGGGTGTTAAAAGTTGGTTTGTTGATAACACTCTGTAAGCACTTACAAAAACCAAAACTAAGTTTAACTAAATCTGATTTTTAATTATTTTAACTTTTTAACATAACAATCTTTATTTAAATATTTCATTTAGTCTTCAATTGGCAGCGTCTAGGTATAACTAGTAATTCAGTAAGATCAAAAGCCAATCAGTTCCAACATCCAGAAGACCATTTTATTATGGAAATTTATTATGTTCGATATATTTGCAGTTTATTATTAACTAAGGCCTTAATCTTGATATATATATATATATATATATATATATATATATATATATATATATATATATATATATATATATATATATATATATATATATATATATATATATATATATATATATATCAGGCGCATAAAATTTGCCGTCCACCTTATGTCAACGGTGAGACGATAGGGTCGCAAGGTCGC
>JABUQX010023782.1:7500-25000 GCA_015478945.1 Trachelipus rathkii | reverse complement strand
GAGTTCTGATAAACTATTGGAAGTCTTTGAGTGGTACAATTTTATCATTGTATACCATGAATCAATTTCAAAAAATTTCGCAGAAAGTATAGTTATATATATATATATATATATATACGTATATATAATATATAGTATATATATATATAAACTCCCATATTCTATGTAATTACTGTCGTGGTTATGTGTCGTGTGCGTGTGTGTGTGACGTGTGTGTGTGTGGGTGTGTGTGTGTGTGTGTGTGTGTGTGTGTGTGTGTGTGTGGGTGTGTGTGAAGTTTAACATTTTTTTTCAAATTGATAACTTTTTGTTGTATTATTTATTTTCAGTAAAATAAAGAAAAGAAATTAAATTAGGCAGAATTCGTATTTCCTCATTTATCGATATTTTTTGTTTTTACAAATTATAAAGATATATCGATCGCATTCCAAACTCTACTAAGATCCTATATTATCTATAATATATATATATATAATATATATATTTTGTATAATATCTTATATATAAATAGTATAATATAGGAAGTATATAAAAATTATCATTATATATAATTATATTATATTTCAGAATTGAAAAAAAGATAATAAATTTTATCTATATATGATATATATAATTATTGTTATTGATATACATTAAATATATATATATATATATTGCTATATATATATAGTATATATATATATATATATATATATATATATATATATTATATATATATATCATATATATTTAATATATATATATATATATTTATATATATATATATGCTACTACACAGAGAAAAAAAATCAATCGTAAACTAAAATTCGATCAATCAAAGTATCATTCAATCAATGTAAATAGCAAATATATTTGATTTGCCATGATATTATTTCGAAAAAAACGTAAATAAATTGATAATTAAAACTTTTAAATTAAATTTTAATCTTTAAATCAGGCTCATGAATTTAAATTAATACATAACTGTAAACAAATGGAACTACTTCATATCGCGTACGAATTACTGATTTGCGACCCAACAATTGAATTTATATACAAGGCCTCCAAAACGCAGGTTTTCATTTAATTTGTATCAAAAATGGATGCCATGATTCGTCTTTATATACAAGTGTGTATTGTAGCTGCCATCTTTCTTTCATGTAAATTATTTAATCTTGTATATTCTGGTGTAAATGTCTTTATAAAAATAGTGAAAATAGACTATTACCACATATTCAACTGTTTCAGACGTGTTAACTGTGTTTCATACAGTATAATAAATAAAAAATATATATTTTGGAAAAAATAGGCCTTATAATGGCAATATACTCGCATACTTTGTGTTTCATTATTTCTGCACCAAAATATTTTTACGAATTTGTTTATCTCGCCCAAGTTTATTCATTATGTAGTTGTTTTACAATGTTGTGCCATTAGAACAATAAAAATAAACAGACAGTAAGAAGCCACTTGGGCCTATCAAGATTGTCCAATGTCAAGCTAATAGAATCAATCACCAAACATGCTCATGCAAATCCACAAAGCACCCTAGGGCTTGTCAATAACTTACATAGTATACATGCCATAATTTTAAAAGCATTTAGTTTGTTTTCCCTTACTTCAAGTCTATAGGGTTAATATCATTTTCCACAAATAATTTTTTGTGGCAATGACCAAGAAAATTCTGCAATTAGTAACAGCTTACAGCCATACCTAACTTAATATCTCTTGGTCAGTAAAACTTAGGGTATATATACCTATATGGTAATTATGTACAATTACTCCCTTATAACAGATTTTTATGAAAATCACAGGATATACTCTAAAAAAATATGAATAAAGAATAGTGAAACTGAAAATGTCGTTCTTTTTAGGTGTTACAGCCTCTCGTAAAGTTGTAAAAACCCCATAGGATTGCTTACAAAAAAAAACCAAAAATTTTTTTTTGAAAATTCGCATGCTTCTGTAGTATTAATAATGAAAGAATATGAAAACGGTACAGTAGTTCTTTGAGAAAGTTACAGACTCTGAAAGTTTAAAATTTTCCCGCCAGACTTTCATAATAAAATTAGTGGGCCTCGTGCTCGTTTTAGGGCTATCCTAGTTAGGTTAAGATAAGATTTGTTAATTCTACATATATTTCTGTGTATACATAACAAAACATCATAACCTGACTTAGAGGGCCTAAAATGATGAGACCTAACCTGGATCGATCAATATTGAAGTCTATGGGATTTTTAACAATTTTGAAGAGGCTGTAACTTTTTTCCCAAAGAGAGTTAGATAATTTTCGTTTCATTATTCTTCATTATTATTTTAGAGTATATCATTTTCATAAAAATCTGTTATAGGGAGTAATTGGGTTGATACTGAACATATATATATATATATATATATATATATATATATATATATATATATATATATATATATATATATATATCTTTATAAATATTTATATATATTCAGTAGCATATATATACAAAGATATATATATATAAGTTGTTAGCATATATAGCGGCCAAAAACTAACTCAGGCACAGACTAAAAACCATAAATATCTACAGCCAAAATAACATTTTTGGATTTCAGGAAGTAATTTCATCGAGGAAACTTAAAAAAATTATTTTATTCTTAATATTTATTAATAACTTCTTAAATATTAGTAAATATCTTAGACCTGAAATAGTGCACGCTCTGATTGACCTTGAAACCTATTAGTTCGGTAGAGCAAAGTTGCCAAATACCGTTTACCCAGCTTTGGGAGAAAATATTTTTTTAATATCTTTAGGGGTTCGACAACAGGGACAGAGGGGGGACAAAGTCCCCGTCGTCCCCCGGTAGTCCGAGAAACCCTGACTCTATCCATTGTTCTTGTTTACCCGTGGTATTTCCGTCTGTTTTAAAAAAATCAACAACATTTGGCACCTTTGCGTCCTAAGTCGGAGTAAGCAGCATCTTCGAATTGTCAAAAAACTGTAATATTTTCAACATTTTTAACAATTTTAATTTTTTAAAAAGCGTTATTTTTTTTAATTTTTTTTTAATTTCCGCGGTAAAAATGTGTCCTGATTAATAAAATGATATTTATTTTCGTGTAGCTGTTATAGTTTTCTAGTCACATGCCTGAACTTTTCGGGATGCTGACCTATATATATATATATATATATATATATATATATGTCTAGGGCAGGGCAAACAGGCGGATATATATATATATATATATATATATATATATATATATATATATATATATATAATATATATATATATATAAATATAAAAAAAAAAAAAAAAAAAAATCACACTGGGCAGTATTATATATAGTGGTGGCCCTGGGCCGGGCACCTTATAAGGGCCTCACACGCATGCAGAGGCTAACAGATTTAACGCCATGGTAATTGTTACCCAGAGGGTTGTCACCCCCAATTATAATGAAAATCACAGGATATACTCTAAAAAAATAAAATAATGAATAGTGAAAACGAAAATTGTCGCTCTTGTTAGGAAAAAAAACTACAGCCTCTCAAAGTTGTTAAAAATCCCCTAGGATTTTATAAAAAAAAAAAAAATTAAAAATTAAAAATCACAGGATATACTTTAAAAAAATAATAATGAAGAATAATGAAAATGAAAATCAGCAGTCTCTTTAGGAAAAAAAAAGTTATAGCCTCTCAAAGTTTAAAAAAAATTAGTGGACCTCGTGCTCGTATTAGGGCCATCCTAGTTCAGGTTATGATAAGATTTGTTAATTCTACATAGATATTCTCTGTGTATACCTAACAAAACTTATCATAATTTGACTTAGGGGACCTGAAATGAGACCTACCCTGGATGTATCAATATTGAAGAGTCTATGGGAGTTTTAATAGCTTTGAGAGGATGTAGCTTATTTTCTTAAAGAGAGCGACGATTTTCGTTTTCCCTATTCTTCATTATTCTTTTTTTTTTAGAGTATATCCTGTGATTTTCATAAAAATTGGGGGTGACAGCCCTCTGGGCAACAATTACCATATATATATATATATATATATATACAGTAGAGTATATAGCAATATATATATATATATATAAAATAAAAAATATATATATATATATATATATATATATATATATATATATATATATATATATATATATATATATATATATATACCGATAAAATGGGGGAAAACGGGTATGATGGGGTATAACGGGTAATTTTTTAACATAAGTTTTTTTAATAATTGAAGTGATTAGGAACTTCAATTGAGTTGTTAGGAAAAAAATAATATATTTAATACCTCAGGCTCTAATTTAAATTAAATAAGTGACAAATATAACTCAAAAAAATTTCCCCCGTGTTCTGAAAATAATTTTTTAGAAACTCCAAAAATAAACTAAGGTCTGTATCTCGGCCAATTTTCAGTTTGGATTAAAATCTGACTAATACCATATACAAAAGTGTAAAAGTAAGAGTTTTGATGTAAATAATTGCACATATTCCTTTTAGTTCGTAAAATATTAATGGTGATTGGTTTTGGGGTAAAATGGGTAATTTGTGGTAAAATGAGTAATTTTATAATAAGTATTTGCTTTAATAATTCAAGTGATTAGAAAAAATATTATATTCAATATTTGTATTTAATTGAAATTAAATAAATGACAACTATAACTCAAAAAAATTTCCTAATACAAATGTTTTTTTTTATTTCTGTAAATTCTATTATTATTATTATACATATTATTATTTTATAACTGGTATTATTAGGTATTCTATTATTGCATTTATTATTACTAAGACATTAAGACATTAAGAATATAGAGACAGTAAGAAGCCACACAGGCCTGTCGAGACTGTCCCAGTCAACCCACTAACCAAACATGCTTATGCAAATTCACAAAAGCACCTTAGGGCTTGTTAAATTACTGTAATTACAAATCCACCAATTTGGCTTAGTCAAAACTAATGATATAAATATGATACCCAAACCATCCCCATGCTTAGCCAATTTGTCTTAGTCAAAACTAATGATATAGCTATATATGATACCCAAACCATCCACATGCATTATAACTGGTACTGTATTATTTACTATTCTTTTAGGTACCATAGGTATTATTACTGTACATACGGTACCGTACTGTATACAAGTTGTTTTTTATTATTATTATATTATTACCTACCTATCCACTATTACTATTATTATTTTTATTCATATACTTGAAATATTAATAAATAATACTGTACAATTGTAATTATTATAATTTTCAATTACTTATTTTTATTCAAAGGCAAATTATTCATATTCCCACATTTCAATTTTGAAAATCATTTTGCAAAAATGTACTCTATATTTTCAATATGCCATAACATTTATGAATGTTTAAATTTGAAAAAAAAAACATTTAAATATGGTTATAACTTGATTTTAGTTTTAAAAAATTAAAACTAAAATAAATAATTTTAGAAAAAAATTGATTTTAACAATGGTAAAAAAATATAGCTCACACATGTTATTTTCGACCCAAATTAATTTTATAATATCTTTAACAGTTATATTACCTTTCAGTATTAATATCAATACTACTGTTCAATCTAAAGTCCCATAATTTACAAGTACCCATTTTACCCCACACCACCTGCTCATATTGCGGCAAAATGTTAAAGTTCATGTAGCAAAGTATTTTGCATAACATTTTGATTGAAGCCATATTTTATTTTCAAGTTATGTTATACATGTTTAAAAAGTTTATGAAATTTGAAAGTAAATATTTAAACATGGGTCTAACTTAAATATCTGATTTCCTGCCACTCAACATAAAAAAAAAAAAATCTTCAAAAATTACCCATTTTCCCATTTTACGGTATATATATAATGTACAGATTTTAATACTTACTTTATATACTTGTGTATGTTTTCTATGAAAACTGCTCAGGACCACGCAAAGCCCAGTGCTGTCATTGCCGCCCAGGGCCCTGCAAAGTCCTAGTGAGCTGCCACTGTATATATATATATGTATATATATATATATATATATATATATATATATATATATATATATATATATATATATATATATATATAGGTTGTTAATTTTATATATATAGTATATATATATATATATATATATATATATATATATATATATATATATATATTTCAGGATAAAAAAAAAAAAAAATCTTTAACATTTGTTTCTATATGCATACACTTGACATATAGAAATGCTATGGTATACATGTTATTGAGGTTGGTATTAGTGAAGGTATGGAATAGGTATTAAAAATATTTTTTTTTCTCTTAAAATCCAAAATTGCTTTTACCCCATTTAAGACGATAAAAAATGGGGTAAAAACAAAACAAAACATGGGGTAAAAAAAATTACTTTCTAAGCTACTTTCAGCCCCTTTGTTCTAGCTCTTCTATGTACTTTCATGTGTTTTTCTCCATACCCCCTTGTTTAGTTCTTTTTAGTGGAGCCGGTTCAAAAAATTTCCGACCTGACTCCACCCCTCTTCAAAATTACCCACCTGACCCGACCTCTTTCATAAAATTACCGACTCGACACCACCCTTTTGAAAATTGCCGACCTGACTCCACCCTTTTGAAAACACCTTAATCTGACTCCATCTCCTCAAAATTTCAATGACTCCGAATTCAATCTCTTCAAAATTACCGACTCAGACTCCACTCTCTTCAAAACTACTGACTTCGACCTGACTCCCAAACCCTGGTATACCTTTGAGCATTTTCTCCTACCTCCAGTTCTAAAGCCTGCTCATCATTCAGCCACTTTCCAAGCTACTTTCAACTTTTATGCACCTTAATAATAACATAACGTAGTTAGTGGAAAAATTCCATTTTGGGAAAATTTGATGGGTAAAAATTTTTTTTTTTTCATATTAATTCAATAATTTTCAAAATTATTAGCTTTTAGCCTAAAGCCTCCATGTAGCATCTACCAAATAAAAAGTTAAAAATGTAATACATTTGAAATGGTAGCAAAAGTTGTAAAAACTGTAAAAAAGTTTTGTAGCCATTTTTTAACTGGGGTTCGACATTTGTTATTGCTGATTACTGTCAATTTAGAGCAGCCCATTTTCTTTTGGCATTTTTATAGATAATAAAGACGGCTACCAGAATAGCCCATAAAATTCAAAAAAATATTTTCAGGAAAGGGGGGAGGGGTTTTGTTTTTTTTTTACCCCACCAACCTCAAACTTTTACTCCCGTTCGACTATATATATATATATATATATATGTTATATATATGTTATATATATATATATATATATATATATATATATATATATATATATATATATATATATTTTTTTTTTATATATATATATATATATATATATATATATAGGTATATAGGTATATAAATTATGGACATGGCTAGATCAACTGTCTTTTTAAAAAAAAAAAAAATTAATTTTTTTAACCAGAAAATCTTGAAATTTTTGTATCATTATCATTTTGCACAGTTAGCTTACCAATAAATTGTTTTTTATTATATGACTATGTTAAGTATGCATGTTTGGTCAATTATTTAAATGAACCAACTATAGAAACCACTAAGGTTTACCTAGTTGATACCATTAACACATCTAGCAACAGAAACAAAGCAGTATACTTTCAAAGAAGTATAGTCAGATGAGGAATAGTAAAGCTTGAGCAAAGTGAAATAGAAATAGCTTTGTAAGTTGTAACTGATAATGCAGCCAATATTTTAAAAATGAGAACAAGGCTATTAAAAGATGAGAATTGTGACTTGATTTACATTGTGGGTTCAGCTTAAATTTATTAATAAAATTTATTATTATTATTATTATTATTATTATTATTATTATTATTATTATTATTATTATTATTATTATTATTATTATTATTATTATTATTATTATTATTATTAACAACACAATATCTAAGCAGCTTTAGAAAAATAGAAGGCTCAACACTTGTAGTCAAAGGAATTGAAAATTTAAAGAATGAATGACTTGCCATAACTCCAACTCATTATTAAGCCAGCATTATGCATCCCCATTACAGAGAAAATTATCTAAATTAGTGCAATTAATAAAATTGGGTGCAGAGTATTTAAGAACAAAGTAAATGTATGAAATGTATTTGTAGTAAATTTATGAAATTCTATTTTTAATATTTAAATATTCTTATAATAATAGATCACATAGCTACATCAGAAACTTAAAAAGATTACAAAAAAAATCATTTTTTTTAAATATAAAATAAAAGGGTAGTAGTAGTACTGTAAAGGCTCTGTATTTGATTTGTAAGTGACATGTAACATTTCTTAAGATACAAGGGGTTTGAAAAACTGCATATGATTTGCCTATTTATAAGTAAGATACCAAAGAGAATTTGGGAAATTATAGACCAGTTAGCCTAACATATCTTGTTAAAGTTTTTAAAAAGTTGCTGAAAGATTATATAGTGAAGCATAATGGTAAAATAATAATGCATGACTCTTAGCATGGTTATAGAAAAGGTATAGATTGTGTCAAATAATCCTTTTAGAACTTATGTAATACATTACTGACTGCACTGACCAAGGAAATCCAATTGATGTTATATATTTAGATTTCAACAAAGCCTTTGATAATTTTCAACCAAAGGCTGTTGGAAATATTATCACAATGTGGTATAGGTGGAGTGATGCATGGTTGGAGTACACATGTACACACACACATACATACACATGTACACACACACATACATACATGCACACACGAACACACATTATATATATATATATATATATATATATATATATATATATATATATATATATATATATATATATATATATATATATATATATATATATATATATATATATATATATAATTTCAGGAATTTTAAAATTTTTAAGAGTAATGAAATAATGTTGTAAAATACTTTTGGTAACTTAAACATTTCATTCTTTGCATTCACCTTGGAATCTTGTACAAGAGTAGTTTTAGTTTTTAATAGCAATCATGAAAATGTTTTACTCTACATGATAAATATTTTAAAATGTTTCTCTTCAACTGTCAGAAATGCCATTTCAGCCATCAGAACTTTCTTAAATTGTTAAACCATGCATTTAAATATTGAACATAGTTATGAGAGAAACTTTACATTCAATTGCCTACTTAGTAATAAAAGGAACAGAAAAAAAATGAATCAAGTATAAATCTACAAGTTTCTATGACTGAATAATGAAAAAATATTTGAAAAATGAAGAAGAAAAAAACAATTCTTTGCTTCATAGTGCCAATTTAGATCATGGATCAGTGGATGACGATGCTTCATATTGTAATTCAAAAAGAGTTTGTGATCCTGAAAAAAATAATGAAGAAATAACAAATGATGTAGCATGCAGTGAAACATTAGAGCTTCAGAATGCAATGACGTCAAATGATGTATTTTGTAAAACTATTCAGTCTCAGTCTTCTGAGAAAGTAGTTTTCTTTGAAAATCAGTCAAATAATGTGTACACTACATATCAGTTGCCTCACATTCATGAAAATTCTCTTCTAGGTAAAGCCCTATAGTCAGTCAGCAATTATTAAATAAATCTTTGAAAAGTCAGCTCTTGACAAAAATATATGACAGCTTTTACCAAAAGAATATAAGGTAAGTACAAATTTGTAAAATACATTTTTCCTATTTTAAAATTACTTACTAAAAAATTTGCTTGGAATGAATTATTTTTATAATAGTTAAAATAATTATATAAATTAAAATGGACAACAGATGTTTCAGGTTGTAGTATTTTTCCATATTATAACAACTACCCACCCTCCCACCCCTAGTCTTCACAAAATATAATATAAATTGTTTAGAGAATAAAGCTTCTTCATTTAAATAAAACTTTACTGAACAAAATAGTCCAAAAATGTTGAGAATAAAATCATAAAATATGAATTTAATAGAAGACAAATTTTTGTATATATATATATATATATATATATATATATATTTGTATAGCATATATATATATATATATATATATATATATATATATATATATATATATATATATATATATATATATATATATATATAAAAATTTATATATATATATATATATATATATATATATATATATATATATATATATATATATATATATATATATTATTTTTACAAAATATATTTTTTTTTTTACAATTATTATTATTATTATTATTATTATTATTATTATTATTATTATTATTATTATTATTATTATTATTATTATTATTATTATTGTTACTATTATTATTGTTACTATTATTATTATTATTATTATTATTATTATTATTATTATTATTATTATTATTATTATTATTATTATTCTGGTTATCATTTTTAGAAGAAAATTTGAAGTCATCTGGAAGCAATTCAAATTTTGAGAAATGGTTTGACATTCCGAATTATAAACCATTGATGAATAGTGATGATGAAGATATAACCCTAATTGATAGTCATAAATGTGAGAAGAATTGATAAAATGATGATTGAACGTTTTGGGGAGTTGTGTGGTGTGAAGAAGGGCGTAATTGACAGAATAAACAAGAGTGAATTATTAAGATGGTTTGGACTTTTTAAAAGGATGGATGATAGTCGGTTGGTTAAGAGGATGTATAGTGGTGAGTGTGCTGGGAATCGACCAGTTGGGAGACCGAAGGAAAGGTGTATTGAATCAGTAAATGTATGCGAGTTTGGCAGAGATTGCAAGAAAAGTACATAAAAGGAGTGGCTGGGTTTTGTGAGGGGGTTGTGATTGTGGGACCTCTGGCCCAAGGAATTAACATAAAATTGACGGGATACCACGTGAAGCCCTTGCTTAGATTTTTTTTGTGATGAGCTGACCTCTAACTTAAGGGGATGGTAGGGAGAGGCTTTCCTTTCGACTTACGTCATGTTCATCTACTGCTTTTCTGTTTCCGGTGTGTGTTGCACACCTCACTCCCAATTTTGGTAAAGGACGTAGATGATGATTTTATATATATATATATATATATATATATATATATATATATATATATTATATAGTATATTTATATATATATATATATATATATATATATATATATATATATATATATATATATATATATATATATATATATATATATAAAAAAATTTTTTTATTTTTGAAAATAGCCAAGAAAGTCGTTTGGCGAAACTTGCAGCTCATGTGGCCATTTTACTCTCAGAAGATGCTAAATGGAGTTTTGATAAGGTATTATTATTATTATTATTATTATTATTATTATTATTATTATTATTATTATTATTATTATTATTATTATTATTATCTTTCTTATATCTTTCTTATCTTCTTTCCTTATATTTTCCCAAGAATGGGAGTAAGGTGCGTGAAGAGCATCGGAAAAGAAAATCAGTAGAAGAACATGGCATAAGTCGAAAAGAAAGCCCAGCCTTACCGCTCCCTCCCTCAGTACCATTAATTAGTGGGAACTCTCACTATGGTAGATCGTCAATGTAAGGGTTCATCCCTTGGCCCAGGTGGGTCACAACCATACCCCCTCTCAATCCCCCGCCATTCACTCCTGTTATACACCTTTCTTCTCGCCTTTACCAAACTCACATTTCTCTCCTTCAAACATTCGTTTACGGACTCAATCCACTTTTTCTTCGGTCTCCCAGCCGGTCGGTTCCTAACACACTCGCCACTATACATCCGCTTAACCAACCGACTATCATTCATCCTTTCCATATGACCAAACTATCTCAACATACTTTCATTTATTCTCTCATTTACCCATTTCTTCACACCACACCACTCTCTAATAAGTTCATTCCTCACTTTATCAATTCTTCTCACACCTAGCACACCCCTAAGATTGTCCATCTGAACACATTGAACTTTAGATCTATACTTCTTATTCCAGACCATAGTCTCACTACTATACAATAACACAGGTAACAACATACCCTCATGTAAGACCCTAGCACACTCAAGACTTAGTCCCTTTACATTCACCAACGATTTAATTGCACCAGCCACCTTCCTACCATTCACAACTTTCCTACTACACTCTGCATCATCCGTTCCCTTCTCATCCAACACATACCCCAAATATTTAAACTCAGACACTTACTCCTACGTTCGCCATCTAATATAATTTCACACTGAGGACTGTCCCTCACTCACAACCATAACCTTACTCTGATTCTCACGTTTAGCTGTAGGCCTCTCCTTACACACCCTTGCCAAATCCCTTACCTTCAATCTTTCTCAAATCCCTTCAGATTCACCTCACACAACCAAATCACTGCATATAATAGGAAAGAAGGCACTCTCCACTCATCTCCATTCTCCACCATTCTAACACCATTTCCTGCCATCCCCACCTCGAATTCTTTCATTAAGGCAACCCCATCCATATACAATTGAATAGAACCAAGGAGACATAACACAACCCTGTCTCACTCCGCTAATAATATTACACCACACTTTCAACTTCATTTATTCTCACACACGCCTCACTATCCTCATACATACTTTTGATTCCCTTCAGAAGCCTACCACCAAACATCACATATCACTAACACCTGTGAGCTTCCCTATTAACCCTACCGTACGCCTGTTGCAACCATAAAACCTAAATAATACAATTATTCTTTTTTCTCCTTCATTTTCTCAATCATTTGTTTCAATGTAAAGATTTGATCCACAAATCTACCACTCCCAAACGCACCTTGTTCTTCTTCACCAGTCAGTCCCTCAGTCACTCCTCGACGCACTCTTTCGACCAAAATACCAGCATATATCTTCCCTACAACACTCAATAAACTAATTCCCTATAATTTCTACAGTTCCCCTTATCTCCCTTACCCTTATATAAGGGTACTATTATTGCTCTCCTCCAATCCCTTGAACTATACCCTCCTAAACGCTTTATTACACAACTTCCAACTCCATTACAATCTCGCCTCCGTTCTTGATGATTTCACCAGTAATTTCATCTATACCCGCAGATTTACCATTTTTCAACTTTCACCTCTACCATTACCTCCTCCATAATAATTACCTCATCCCCAAAATACATATTCCTTCTTCATCATCAAACCCATACATTCACTATCACCTCTTCATTACTGCCAATATTATGCAGATTTTCGAAGTGTTCTTTCCACACTCCCCTCACATCCATTTCATCAGTTACAAAAGCACCATTCCTATTCATTATTCTAAGCAGGTTCCCTTATTCTCATTCTTAACCTTTCGCGCTTCCTTCCAGAAGAGCTTCCTATTCCCTTGTAAGTCCCCATTCATCCTCCTTCCAAACTGTTCATTTACCTCTTGTTTTCTCCTACGTATGCACCTTTTAGTATTTTTTTCCTCCCATATTATTCCAAGCATCTTTGAAACTCATCATTTGCTTTTAGTACATTCAACCACGCTTCTTTTTTACTTTTAACCGCTTGCTTCACCTCTTCATTCCACCACTCACTGTTAACATTCTTACTTCCTACCTTAGCACATCCACATACTTCTTTTGCACTGCTAACAATTGTTTCCTTCATTTACTCCCAGATTTGTTCAGTTTCAACTTGTTCACATTCAACTGATTTACTTGCGAGCGTTCTTACATACGTATCCTTATTACCTTGTTCACTTAACTTCTCACTCTTAATTTTACCCACTTCCTTCCGTATCACCTTCCTCTCCATCCAAGCCCCCACTAACTTAATTTTACATAGAACAACATAATGATCCGATAATCCCATTCCTAAACCTCTCACTGATTTAACATCCAACACATACTTCAACACCTTCTTCACCAACACAAAATCAATCCTACTTTTCAAATTCGAAAATGACTTCTACCTGGCCAGACTGTCTCTTTATATATTTATGGATGCTCTCGTGCTAGTGAAGGTATTACTTACACACATACCTTCTAACCTTCTCCTCACAGAAATCAATCGCCTTCTTACTGATCATTTTCTCTGCTGACGAGCCCATTGCTTCAATGCGGCTTGCAGTTTGATCACCCATCCAACCATTCAGGTCCCCAACAATCAATCTGAAGTTTCTACTCACCCCATCCAAATTATCATTTCCAGTGGATTATCCTAAAAATCGTAATTTCAACGTTTCCAGATGTAATCACACGTCACAACCACACACATACCTTGACCAACTTAAATTTAACAACCATTAGAATTCTAGGACTCACACACACAAAGTCTACCATACTCTATACCTCAAGTCACTCATCAAATTGCAACTCCTTCTCTCCCCTCTCATTCCTTTCCACACCAGCACACACACACATTTCACAATCACACCACTCCATTTTCACCGTTTCCCTTTCATCTTTGTTTCTGTCACAGCGAGCAAATCAAATTGCCCTTCTAAATATATCCATCACCTCTCTCTCTCTTCTCCTCAATATTTATATTCCCTGACATTCCATGTACCCCATACGATTCATACAATTTCGCCGAAAATTTAGACTGCCGTTTACGATCAATAATTGATCTCCGTGAGCATGCATTAGCATTCCTAAGAGATAGGTGGTAGTGGTGCGCCAACCCAATCTACTCCCTGTCCCTGTCGGCTTTTACGCACACAGGATATACGATAGGTACTTTTTCTCCCGCCACATAGGATATGAGTAGTAGATGTCTGTGCGTTACTGGGAATATAGGTGTACTTTTGGCATGTATATGATAAAAACTCTCCGTCTCTCTCTCTCTCTCTCTCTCTCTCTCTCTCTTCTCCTCCCCTCCTTTCTCTCTATATAGTATATATATATATATAAGTATATATATATATATATAGTGAGTAGGTATATATATATATATATATATATATATATATATATATATATATATATATATATATATATACTAGTTATATATATTCAAAAGAAAAGGTTTCCTAATGATCATATTCGAACTCTTTGACGAAATTGAAGGCACGATCCGAGAGGAATTCGACGAATTCACCCTGAGATTGCACGGAGAGTCATGGAGAACTTCCAGGAACGATCTATGATCCACCATGTTTAACTGAAAACTTTCATATATATATTTCAAATAAAGTTATTTGCAAGGAATAACATAGTTTTTATTAACCTTTTTTTCTAATTTTTACATTTTTATTTTTAATGTTTAAATGAGTATTTCGTAAATAAGGTATGTTGCTGATTATTTAAAATAAAAGGTGTATTATATATGTATAAACATCATTATACAATATCTCATTGTTAAAAGAAATGACGCTTATTATGTTTGTTCCGTAAAGCATATATCTCTAGTCTATCAAGAATTGCCCCCCCTCCAAAAAAATTTTTTTAATATTTATTGTTCTATTCTATATCTGGTAGCATTGTCATTCCCTTTTAAAAACTATAAAAGATTGATACCGTATTGTTTATTTGTCAATTCACAATTTTCATTTCTTTGCTAGTGTTAGGCTAAATATGTGCAACAAATTTTATGCAAATTATTTAATGATGAAATCATTTTATTCTGTGATTTTATTCACTTTTGAAATTTTTTTAATTAATTTTATATAATATTGATATATATAATAGGGATGTGCCAAAGTATTGGTATTGGTATTGGCCAATATTTGCCATTTTTCCGGGTATTGGTATTGGCTCCCAAAGGGTATTGACATTTAGCACAGGTATTGGTATTAGTCAAAATGTGTCAATACTGTTCAGTTATTAAAATTGTTAAAAAAAAGGGCAAAGTAACAATATGTTAATGCTCTTGAAACTTCCATTCGAGAAGTTTATAAAATATAAGAAATAGGTGGTCTTTTTCATACCTAAAAATTACAATATAACAAATTAATTGGAAGTATTGGTATTTGCTGAAATTCCAGTATTGGTATTGGCAGTAGCATCAATGAGAGTATTGGTATTGGCCAAAGATTCAGTTCTGGCACATCAATACTTAAAATATTTACAATTTTTGTATAACATTAAATGCGAGAGGTTTTATAATTTTCTTTTTTCATTTTCGTTATAAGTGTGTATCATGATAATATAATATTTTATATCTTTGCCACCATTATTTATTAGCTTAAAACAATTTCAAATTCTTATGAAAACTAAATACAATAGGTAATATGTTTTACTTTGCCATATTAGTAAATAATGACGAAGTAAAACTCATTACCTACATATATCTATATAGATATATGTAGGTAATGAGTTTTACTTTGCCATATTAGTAAATAATGACGAAGTAAAACATATTAACTATTGCATTTAGTTTTCATAAGAATTTGAAATTGTTTTAAGCTAATTAATAATGGTGTCAAAGATATAAAATATTATATTATGTTGATATAAAAAATTATATCTTAATGATTGAAAGCTTTGATTGAAAAACTTTGATTGAAAATTGATGTAAAATTTTCGCTCCTGAGAGGAACCGGGGGTGATTGGAAAATTTATATCAAGTTGATAGAAATTTTTTTTTCTGTGTATGTTTCCTTAAGAGCAACGATTCCCGTAGGCGAAATTCATATAAATCATTTTTTCTTGTTATGATGGAGAAGCTTTCTTTTATGCTGTTATCGGGATTTTTGTGGTGCTCTTCTTTAAAATGTTGAAATATTTTGCTCGGCTTATACTTATGTTGCGACATTCTCCTGTTGAGGGTATTCGTTGTGTATCCGATTTAAGCGGCGTTACATCCACTTTCAGAACATTGAAATCGGTACACAACTTTCCTACTCTCACCATCCGAAAGCGCTTCACGAGTAGAGAAGCACGAGCTCAGTTTCAATGGCTTATAGTACGATCTTAATATAAGCTTCTTCCCGTCTTTTGCTTTAATTTGCTCTTAAATTAATTTTAATTTGTTCTCTTCCTTTTTTCTGACTGATATTTTCAGTTTATAATATACTACGAGCTTTGATCAAGTTTCGCTTCTCGTTGATGGTATTGCCATGGTGTGGGGCCAAATTATTTAAATTTATACACTAACATTAAAAAAGCAAAAATTACTGAGTTATTTAAATTTTAAAGTTTGGATAATTTAATTTTGTTAAAAAATTTTGTGGTGCTCAAAATATTATTTTGTATTATGTCAATGTTGTAATCACCTTTTTGTTTATTGAAATTATTTGAATTAATGATGCAAAAAGATTCGATGAGTTTACGTTTTTGTAAATTTTGTACATGGAGAATAGGTGTCATTTGGTTAATGTTATAATGGAATGGTTGTATGCAGAGCAATGGAGTGGTAGTGGATAGTGTTTATAAAATTAAACAACTTGAAACAACTTATCAACCTCACCCTTGACCATAATTTCTTCTAATTTAATAATTCTTTCTTCAAAATAAAACTCGTACCCAGCATGGCCTCCCTTCTCTTCTCTCTCTCCCAATTTAGTAATCTTTTCATGGAACTCATTGAATACTACCATATCCTCCCTCACCCCCTTCTTTTTGGCACAAAATGGTATCGCTACGTAGACGATATTTTTGCTGCTGTTCCTTCCCATATTAACCCTCAACTCATACTTAATTTCATAAACACTATCC
>JABUQX010023781.1:22500-30000 GCA_015478945.1 Trachelipus rathkii | reverse complement strand
TGGGTCTTGCAAAGCATATGTAATACTATAATACACGAATATTATGATATAACATTATAAAGACAATGTGGGCGATGGAGACGTGACAGTTGTGTGTTGCTAAACTAACCCTGAGATAGGTTATTGCTTGACTCATTGCGGATGTACAATTTCTTTGTTTTTTGTTTCCCCACACACTACCTCCATATCTCGCGTCTTTTAAGTTAGTTTGCCGGTGTCGCAATGTTTAGCTTATACAGTTGACAAGTGTGAGCAGTGTCTCTGTAACGAAACGTTAATGGGCTGATATGCATAGAGTAATATGCTCCTATTTTCGATCAATGTACCCGTATATAAAGTAGCGCCGTTTCACTCTGGGGTGCCCTGTTTAATATATAAATATATATATATATATATATATATATATATATAAATATATATAATATATAATATATATATATAAGATATATATATTATAATATATACTTATATATTTATATATATATATATATATATATATAATATATTAATATATGTATATATATTATAATATATATATATAATATAATATATATATATATATTATATATATATATATACTATATATATATATATATATATATATATTATATATCATGTATGTATGTATGTATGTATGTAGTATGTATGTATGTATGTATTATGTATGATGTATGTATGTATGTATTATGTTGTATTAGTATTCATGTATGTATGTTGTATGTATGTATGTATGTATGTACGTGTGTATGTATGTATATGTATATATGCATGTTATATAAATATTGTATATTTATAAAAAATATATATATATATATATAATATATATATCATATATAATATATATTATATATATATATATATATTATGATATATAATATATGATAAACATGATGAGAATTATAATATTCAGTAACAGCAATAAGTGTAAATACAGAATAAGAGGAAAATGAATTAATTAAAAGCATAAAAAAGCGCAAAACAGAGGCGCTAATTATAGAACTAACCTTAGATTATGCAAATAATTAATTAGACCAAATATCCACGAAGTATAGAGGTCAATGATACTATATATATATATTATATATATATATATATATATATTATATATTATATATATATATATATATATATATAATAATAATATATATAAACTATATATAATATATATAGATATATATATATATATATATGTATATATATATATACTATATATAAATATATATATAATATATATATATATTATAATATATATATATATATATATATGATGTGTAATTATATATATATATATATACTATATATATACTATATTATATATATATATATATATATATATATATATGGCACAAATTCCAACTCCGCGTTCACGCCGTGTGCCCTGGTAACGAAGGAGGAGGGTTTTTCTTTTCCTTCTTCCGGCCAAAGGAGCTCTGGTTGGGGCAGGATAGGCCCAGAAAGCCTCTGCCCAACATGACCTGCTTGTAATACCCAAGACTCATCCTCGGAACAGGACAGATCTTTCGGCTCACGAACTAGGCGACGAAAATGGACTATGAATTCGGATGCGCACAAAATATTTAGATGTGCAACGTTCAACGTGGAAACATATAGCGCCAAGGGGGAGGAGGTGTTGAGGTTGATGGAGAGGAGGAGAATTGACCTTCTGGGCATGGTGGAGATGAGAGTGAGAGGAGCGGAGGAGGGTAGAGATTTGGGAGGAGGATATGTTCTGATGTACAGTGGAGCAGAGGAAGATTGGAGGAAGCATGGAGTGGGATTCGTGGTTGGAACTAGGATGAGCCCAGGTATACTGAAAGCGGAAAGAATAAATGAAAGACTTATGGTATGCAGTTTCAAAATCATAAGAAGGAATTATCATGTGTTCCAGGTATATGTACCCCAATAGGGACATTCAGATGAGGAGAAAGAAGAGTTTATGGAGTTGATGAAGAGATGAAAAGTGAAGAAAATAGCATATGTCTCCTGATTGGAGATTTTAATGCAAGGGTGGGGAGCAGAAGGAGCGAAGTGGAAGAGGGGATAGGATGTTTTGGAGAGGAGGAAAGAAATATAGAGGGAGAAAGGCTGTTGGACTGCTGTGTAAGGAGGGGTTTTAAAATATGCATTCTTTGACCACAGAGCATCACATAGAAACACCAGGTACACATGGAACAGCAACACGGGAGAGTTTGATCAGAAATCAGTTATAGATTATGCAATAGCTTCGGATAGGAGAATGATACTGAATGTTAAGGTCATGCCTGGATGAAACTATGGATTTAGACCACAGACTGTTGGTGACTGATTTTAGAATTAGATCAGGAAAGAATAACACTTTAGAAAAGAGAAAGATAATAAAGGTGAAGCCCCTAAAAGAACAGGGAAAAAAAGACGCATTTCCAAATAGGGTAGGAGAAATAAGCCAGCTAGATAGAGAAGAGATTTTCACAGAACTACAAGAGAATATAATGGAGTCGGCGGAGGAAGTGTTGAGATACAGATATACAAGAAGGTGTTGAGAGAGAAGGTTTTGGAGCTTTTAAATTAGTGTTGGAGAAGGAAAGAGGTCCAAGAGAACTGGGGAAAAGAGATTATTATTTCAATGTATAAACAGAAAGGATACTCTGGAGAGTGCAAAAATTACAAGGGGATCTCTTTGATAGATCATATGGCAAAAATATATGAAAGAGTGTTGAAGAGAAGACTGAGGAGATCATAGAACACAAACTAGGAGAGGAACGCATGGATACAGGAAGGGTAGAAATACGACGGACCTTATGTTCGCCAAGAAACAGATTGGAGAGACGATTTAAGAGTACAACAAGAGGATCTATGTAGTGTTTATGGATTTAAGGAAATCTTTTGACACCGAACCTAGGAGTGGATTATGGAGGGTATTAGAAAAGAATTATGAAGTGAGGAGGGGGTTGTGTGATACACTGAAGAGTATGTACAAAATAGCAAAGTCCAATGTGAGACAGGGATAAAAAACAAAAAAATGGTTTAAGGTGCGAAAGGAATGAAACAGGGAAGAAGAGTATTGTCACCCTTGTTGCTTATAGCGTATATCGAAAAAGTCATTGAGGAGGTTAATGAGGAGGTGAGGAAAATCGAAGGGGACTCATGCATAACTGATGATTGCGGTTGGATGCGAAGTAGAGAAGGAATGGAGAGAATTACGAGATGTTTCGCGGAAAAACTTGGAGCAATGGGACTACAAATGAACATTGAGAAAACAGAAACGATGATGGTGAGCAGAGAGGGGAGGATAGTTGGGAGATCGTGGTGAATGGAGAGAGCTTGAAGAAAGTTAAAGAATATAAATACCTGTGAATATATACAGGAGACGGAAGTGTGATTTACAAGATCACGCATTAGATAACGATTGGAAGACGGCAAGAGCTGTGTATCCTTTGATGAAGGGCCAGTATTTAGGTGTAGAGGTTAAAATTAGTATTTATGAAAGACTGCATCTATATTGCTTTACGGTGTAGAGACATGGTGTTCTACCAAAAGGCATGAAAGTGAGGATACAGCAGCGGAAATGAAGATTTGAGAACAATAATTGGAAAACAAGAAGGGCATTAGGAATGAAATAGTCAGAAGGACGTGAGTCCCGCCGTAGTAACAACCTCTGTCGAGAGGATAGATCGTGACAAGAATCAAGATGCGTGGGACATTAGAAAGGATGAGGATGATAGGCTTGCGAAAAGACGAAGGGAGTGGACGTCGGATGGAAGAAGGCTCAGAGGAAGACCAAGGAAGAGATGGAGGGAGTCGGTGCGAGATTCGTTGATGTGATGTGAGCTGTCCCTAGCATCTGTAGGAAATACACACAGAGCGAAGCGATCTGCGCTGGGAAGATAGAGCCCGAGTGGAGACCACATGCTGAGTCCACTGACAGGTCGCTGTTTTCTACAACAGCGGCCTCCAAATTTTTTGATCGCGTACCCATAAGACGAAAATAATTATCAGTTGTACCCCTATAGGGCATAATATAATATAATATAATATAATATAATATAAATATAATATAATATAATATAATATAATATAATATAATATAATAGTAATATTTATATATTATTTAATATTTTATTTTAACTTATCTGATTATTAAATAAATAAATATAATGATAATATAATATAATATAACATAATAAATTACAAATATGTGAAAATAATTTTCTTTAGACTAATTTTATATTTCAGAAAATAACTATAAATATAAAAAAATAAATACCAATATTATAAAAAGGACACGGTGCGAACATTGAGAGGAACCCACACTCGCGTGAATACGATCATAAACTGGCAAGTGATCGTGGAACCTACTTCTTTGGCGTCCCCCAAGTATCACTTGGGTACCCCCTGGGGTACGCGTTTACCCCCACTTGGAGACCACTGTTCTACAGACAGAACTTCCAGGAGACAGTAGGACAGTAAGTTATACTATATATATATATATATATTATATATAATATATAAATATATATATATATATATATAATATATATATATATATATATAATATATATATAATATATATATAATATAATATATATATAATTTTGCATTTACATTTACATTTTCGTTAACGTTTCTATGTCACATTTTCAGTTTGAATTACACTTAGATGGGCATTTACATTTACATTTACAATATATATCTATACTGTATATATATTATATATATATATATATATATACTATATATATTATATAATTTTATATATATAAATATATATAATATATATATATATATATAATATACTAATATATTCAGGCTTGGGTTTCAAGTACATTTTGTCAAGTACAAGTACAAGTACAAATACTCAGATTTGTTCAAGTACAAGTACAAGAACTTTATGAAAACTTGCATTATATATGATATATATACTATATATAGTTATATATATTATATATATAATATATATATATATATATATATTATAATAGTATATATTATATATTATATATATGTGATATATATATTATATATATATATATATGGTAATATATATACTATATATAATATAGGATATATAATATATATATATATCTATAATTATATATATGTAGCTATTGATATATATATATATTATATATATATATATATACTATATATATATATATACGATTCATCATTCTCCCACCTTCTCTGCCAAGGGTGGGGGTATGGTGCGCAACATGCACCGGAAACAGAAAGAGTAGAAAGAATATGAAAGCAAGTCGAAAGAAAGAAAAAAACCCAGGGGTTTAAACCAAAAAACCCCCTTTATTCCTGTTAGTGGAATTTCGTCGCAGTCAGGAAATATCAACCCTAAGAGTTTCTTGGAACCACGATGGACTCCTCACGATGGTATCGTCAATGTGGGTTCATCCCTTGGCCCAGTGGGCTAACAACCATGAACCCCCCTTCACAAAAAACACCTTTATGCACCTTTCTTCTCTCCTCTGCCAAACTCAAATTTCTCTCTTCCAGGCATTCCTTTACTGACTCAATCCACTTTTTCCTCGGTCTTCCAGCCAGTCGATTCCCAGCCACACTCACCACTATACATCCTTTAACCAACCGACTAATCACCATCCTTTACCACAATGACCAAACCATCGTCAACGTAATTCATTTATTCTCTATTACCCCTATTTTCGTTCATATACACGCAACTCTTATACACGTTCATTTCCTCATTTTATTCTAATTCTTGCTCACACCCTAACTGCCCCTGAAGATTTAATCCATCTGAACACATTGTACTTTAGAGCTATACCTCTTATTCCATACCAGGGTTGGGGATTTTTTGGATTTTATGAGAAAAAAATCAAATTTTGATTTTTTGGATTTTTTGGATTTTTTGAATTTTTTGGGAATCGTGACGTCATGCGAAATATAATTTGAAAACAAACTTTTTTTTTAAGTTTTCGATTAAGTATTATTTTTACCCCTAGGCCTTATATCTGAGTTCAAAATCTTAAAATGGGGGTTATAGTCTATGACACAATGAAACCGCAAACAATAAAGAGTGTTTTATTTTGTAATAATGTAACATATATTACCATCAGAAATAAAAAAACATGCTTTGAAAACAGGATCTTTTTGTTGACAGTTTTTATAGGGTAGAAATTGAAACAAGAGTAGCCCCTTGCTATGATATTATTATTCTAATTTTTATTTCTATGAAATTAAATCACTTTAATATCCAAAAAAATAAAAAATATATATATAAAAAGCAAAAAATCAAAAGTAAGCAAAAAATCAAATGAAGGTTTTTTTGGAGCCAAAAAATCAAGTGAAAAATCAGCTGAAAAAATCAATTGATTTTTTTCCGTGCCATCCCTTGTGTTCCATACCATATCTCACTTACTATACATTAACACAGGTAACAACATACCTCATGTAAGACCCTACACTCAAAACTTAGTCCCTTTACCTTCACCAAGGATTTAATTGCATTGCACCAGCCACCTGCCTGCCATTCACAACTTTCCTACAGAATACTCTGCATCACCCGTTCCCCTTTTAATCCAATATATATCCTAAATATTTAAACTCAGACACTTTTTTCTAGCTGCTCACCATCTAACATAACTTCAGACCAAGAACTGTCCTCACTCACAACCATAACCTTACTCTTATCTACGTTTACTTTCAAATCCCTCCTTTTATAGACCCTACCAAATCTCTCTACCAATTCTCTCAAACTCTCTTCAAATTCGCCACAGAAAAAAAAATCATCCTCTTATAATAGAGATCATGTTCACACTGGAAATTTTGAATTTGAATTCCCTGCTACCTGATCAGCGTGTTCGCTCATATTTTTGTCGTATAAAAACTTCTATTAATCCTATTGCAGCCTATTTACCAGTTCATACATTAATATGAGAAATTTACTTTAGAAATTGTTCATCACCATGGATGAATTTAAAAAATATATATATTTTTTTTAGTAATCGGCCCATACCTTCCCCATAGCCGTCCAATGCACTCCTTTTTAATTTTTTCCAAAAGTAAAGTTTTATTTATACAAAAAGAAAGTAAATTTAAAACCCAAAATTAATAGCCTAGGTGAATAATGTCCACTGTGCATCACAAAAGTTCTAAATGGGAGATTTAGGTTAACTTTTCTTCTCAAGCATCTGAATTTTTGATTTTATAGCGTCTTTCTTCTGTCAAAGCTTTCAGTTAAAATCTTTCTCTGCTCTTCAAGTTTATTGATCTGCATGGATAATTTTATTATCTTCAAATTCTTTTTATTTTCTCTTCTTCTTTTGTTCTGTTTTTGACTCTTGAGATGTTCTTCATATCTCTCCTATGGGGCAGCTCTTACATTTGTCAACATTTTTTGAGTGAAAGGAACTTTATGAATACTTTCATGAGATCTTTATAGCTTTTGCACTGTGTCCTGTTTGAAAATTAGACTATGTTCTTTCAGATTCTCCACTAAAATTGCTTAATTTACAGAAAACCCTCCTTCCACTGTCGCATTTCCATGCGAAA
>JABUQX010023781.1:12500-17500 GCA_015478945.1 Trachelipus rathkii | reverse complement strand
AATCCCCAACTTAGCCATCTTAGCAACAGTTGTGATATGAGAGGGTTCAAAGATAATTAAATTTTTGTTCAGTCCTAAAATGCTTGAGTTGTTCACAGGTGAGACGATAGAGTCGTCGAAAGAGATAGGATAGTTGGGAGGTATTTTTGAGATGGAAATGTAAAGATGTTGGGCTTTTAAAGAGTTAAATATCAAAAAGATTGCGGTAACCCTACCGAGAAATTCCATCCGGATAAGCATGAATTGAACCGGAAAGCTAAAGAGGGGGCAGATTTGAAATGAGTGAAAGAATGGAGAGGTAGGACATTGGCATAAGAATGAACAGAGCTAGAAGTGCAGCTAAGAAGATCGTTGGTGAAAGTAAGAATATGCTGGAGATGGAACAGAATCGTGAGAAACACCACAATTAACAAAAAAGGAGGGAGAGGTCACCCCATCAACACGAGCTCAAATGAAACTATTTGAAAGAAAACTACACATGAGTATTAAAAGAGAATGCGGAAACTCAAAGTTAGGGAGCTTAGAAAGTAGTGACCCGTGCCATATCCCGTCAAAAGCTTTTGATATGTCAAGCGCCACCATAGTCTCTAAGGGCAGAAGAATATAGATCATTGAGATAGAAAAGTATGTCACCAGTTGTACTAAGGAGACGAAAGACATACCGTTGATCTGACAGAAGGGAATGAGATTTTAGATGATCCAGGGAATGAGAGTTTAGGAGAGTTTCAAATATTTTAGACTGAATACAAGTGAGACCTATAGGATGACAGTTAAAAGGATCAGAGTGGCTACCCTCTTGCGGATTGACTAAACATATGCGCTCTTCCAGCACTGAGGAAAAGTATTAGTATTAAGGCATAGAGAGTAGAGTTGAACGAGGACAGGTGCCAGCTCAGAAGCACACTCACTCAAAACACTGGGAGGAATGTCAACAGGATCACTACCATTCATGATGTTGATAGGACTTAGGATCCCGTGCACATGATCAGGAGTAATGGCAGGTAGAGTCATGGGATACCTGAGAGGAGGAGGATAAAGGAGGAGGGTGTTGGAATAGCCAAGGGTAGAATTAGACGAAAAAAGTGAGGCCAGAGATATTAGCTTTTTTAGCTGGAATGTTAGTACAGATCCGTCAGAACAAATAATAGGGAGAAAGGCAGGTTTACAGAAGTTATTAAAAATGTTTATGGTAAGAAGTCAGAAATTTTCATCAATAGCAAACCAAGACGGTCAGAAAATTTTCTTTAATGTGTAAAGCACGCTTAGGGCGTCGCATGAATACTAACTGCCACGATTCCGAGTAGAATTAAAATTAGAAAGAGTTATAGGAGAACGCGAGTTTTTCCACCCCCTTTACGAATTGTCTCGCTCCTGAATGAAACGAAAACAAGCGCAATCGAACAATGGATTTTGGGGAAAATTATCACTGCCCCTACCTTTTCAGAAAACATCGAGGCGTCCCCCAAGCAAAAACAGGCTTCATTCCAACATAGTTAACAAAGAAGCCACGCATGACCTTCAATTAGCCTGATTAAAGTGCCAGAAAGTTCAATTAGGGCAGGGTGGAGCTGCTGGTGATAAAGTGTCTACTGAAGGGTTAAAAGAGTAGTGGTAAATGATAATTTAAATATGTTAAAGAACTGCTAAGGGCAATCCGGAATATGAATACTGAATGATTTAGGCTCCCTCCCACCTCTATAAGTTTGAAATTAACTCAACCATTCAGTGCGGTGTACGTTGAAATATTCCTAAATAGAGGATCTTTGCATTTGGATGAACAGATGTAACAGCCTCATGGGAGGTTGTAAGATATTCAAATATAACCGGAAAATCTGTTCCTTTAATATTAATATTAATATTAATATTAATATTAATATTAATATTAATATTAATATTAATATTAATATTAATATTAATATTATATTAATATTAATATTAATATTAATATTAATATTAAAATTAATGTTAATGTTAATGTTAATGTTAATGTTAATGTTAATATTAATATTAATATTAATATTAATATTAATATTAATATTAATATTAATATTAATATTAATATTAATATTAATATTAATATTAATATTAATATTAATATTAATTAATATTAATATTATGTTAATATTAATTTAATATTAATATATATTATATTAATATTAATTTAATATTATATTATATTATATTATTTGATATTAATATAATATTAATATAACTATAATATTACTATTAATATTAAATAAATATTAATTTAATATTAATATGAATAATAATCGTAATAATAATAATAATAATAACAATAATAAAAATAATAATAATAATAATAATAATAATAATAATAATAGATATAATAATTTCAAATAATAAATATAATAATATAATAATAAAATAATATAAATAATAATAATAATAATAATAATATAATAATAATAAATAATAATATAATAATAATAATAATAATAATATATCTATATAATAATAATAATATATAATAATAAAATAATAATAAATATAAAAAAATCTATTATTGAACTGAATGGTTAACTAAATATAATTATAACCAGAAGCGACAAAGGCAATAACATAGTAATAATATGATGTCAAATTGATGGTTAAGTTAAGCGCGCTCTTGGACCCACACTTTCAAACCTCTTTTAAAATTATTTGGATTTTTTAATTAAAGTGGTACAGCAAATTACATGGCCTAATCGGTGTTCTATAATAAACTCTCGAAATGATTCCTCAATTTAATTTCATTTGTTATGAAGCCATTACACTCTATTTCTTTATAAAATACACTAAATCTTGATTGGAGTAGATGTCCATCGCTGAAGCCTTTTAGATTACTCTCATTAGACAATGCAATTCTTTGCCACTTCGGATTACTCACAACAACTATTCAAAACTAGAATCTCCAAACAAATAGAATAACCACTTTCATACTATTGAACTATAACACACTTCGTTCTCATTATCTTTCCATTTACCTTGAATTTGAATCAGTATCTAAATTCTTATAAATAATAGTTTCACTATGCATCCTATCCTCAAGCAAATTTGTAATAAAAAAGATTTATTACCAGTCTCTGATGTCCAATTCCCAATATATATATATATATATATATATATATAATATATATATATATATATTTATAATATATATATTATATATTATATATATATATATATTATATATATAATTTATTATATTATATATATTATATATATTTATACTATATAATAATACTATATAATATATATATATATATATATAATTATTGGTTCAACTCCTTATTTTTTTTTCTTGTCCTTAACGCATGGAAGGGAAGCATTCTCTATCCGATCTGAGAATTGTTTTCAACGAACTTTGCAACGAGCCCAGTTGTCATGATATTGCTATGAATGGTATACTTATAATATATTAATTATATATATTATATTTATATATATATATAATATATATATATATATATTATATTTAATATATTTATATATATATATATATGTATTATTCTATTATATAATATATATCATATATATATAGTATATATAATATATATATATATATTTATATATATATATATATATATATATATATTATTATTATATATATATATATTATATATTATTATATATATATTATAAAGTATAATATATATATATATAATTTAAATCATATATATATTATATATATATATATATATATATATATATATATATTATAATATATATATATATATAACTAATATTAAAAAATATACTATATTATATATATATATTATATTATAATCATATATATATATATATATATATATAATTTTATTAATATATATATATATATATATATATATATATATATATATATATATCTTTAATATATATATATATTTATTAATTATATATATATTATTACCTATAGCACAAATGGTTGCAGATGCATCAAGCGACGTTATGTACGTCCGCACTCGTCCATCACACATCATCGTATAATGTGATATTGCTGTCTTACGTCTTATGGATGTACGACTTTTTCGTTCAATACAACGTTTTGCGACGTAATATGAACGTCTAAAGTTTGCAAAATATCACCATAGAAAATATTAATTTTTTTTAATTTTAATGATATGTTTTTATATTTTAATGATTTTCGTTTTTCGGAGAAATGAAAAATAAAAAAGTTATGACGTCTCGAAGTTGAAATAAATTCCATAGAAAGTCAGTCACAATGCAATCAATAGAAATCGCATTTGCATGATATATTTCCGAAAAAAACGTATTATTATTAAAATATTGACAAAGTTAAAATGAATTTTAGGACAAAGCTCGTGTACAAAAAATTTTAATTAAAATAATAATGTTTGAAAGAACATACTTTATCATATCAACAGTATAATTATCCAGTAGGTTAATAAGATGGATTTTTGTCGGTCACAATTTTTCTGATATGCCTTTTAGATTGGAAAAATAAATTCAAATTTCTCCACAATTAGAGGCGTGGCTTTCTTTAACTTGAATTATAAGCCACGCCTCGAATTAATCAAAACATATAATTTAAAGTGATTGTCATTATAATATATATATATAATATAGATTATATATATATTATATATATTATATTATATATATATATATATATATTATATATATATATATATCTATAATATATTAATATATATATATATATAATATATATATTATACTATATATATATTATATATTATATATATAGAGAGAGAGAGAGCAGAGAGAGAGAGAGAGAGAGAGAGGGAGGAGAGAGAAAGAGCGAGGAGAGAGAGAGAGAGAGAGAGAGAGAGGAGAGAGAGAAGGAGAGAAGAGAGAGAGAGAGAGAGAGAGAGAGAGAGAGAGTATCAGAATAAAATTTTATGAGTTTAAGAGTTGATTTTATGTAAGAGCGGCTCACACATGCGGAGTTTGGCAGAACCTTTTGGCCATAACACCCCATGTGTGTATTGGGCCATTTTTGGGAGAGCTTTGCTCATTTA
>JABUQX010023781.1:0-7500 GCA_015478945.1 Trachelipus rathkii | reverse complement strand
TTCAAAATAATTAATCAATTTAGATATAAAAGGAATACATTTAATTAATTCATTTAAATATTTCCGAAGAAATTTTTTAGAAAAATTGATTTTCTATAAGAATAAGTTGTATTAAATTATATAATATAATATATATATATATATATATTTAATTATAATATTATATATATATAATATATATTATATATATAATTATATTTATATATATATATATTATATATTATATATATTTAAGAACTACTTTTTCGTAGTGATAATAATTACTTTAGAGAGGAAGCCCTTTGATTCTTTTTAAGTATTATGCTTTACTGTCACTTCATTTTTATTACTAAATGTACACAAATAAAATAATTGTTCAAGACCTCTTTTTTTAATGAAATTAATTTTAAAAAAGGAAAGCTAATTTTCGTCCCGAAACGGTGAGACTATTCAGGGCTAAGGGACTGGATTCTCTTCTGGATCTTAATCAGTTCAGTGGTGTTTCAGTTTGGTCTGCTTATTTTTCATGGTGTTTGTTGAAAATACTTTTGATGTTTTAGATATTACATTTGTTTATAAATCTAATTCTTAAACTTCAACCGGATGCTTATTGTCAGTTGTTACTATTATATATGCAAAAGGATTCCATGATTTTGCGATGGTTCGTGTGATTTGATATTTCTGGATCATCTTATTTGTTGAATTGATGAGTGGCCTGTGTTACGCTATGACTTAGTTAAAGCTGAATTTTAATGCTGTCCTTGGCAGGTCATCTGTATGTCTGATTTTTTCTTACTTTGGGCAAATCTATGGTATGTTCAACCATATAATGTTTTTATTGCAAGTTTGCGGGGATGTGGTATATACAGCTTTGGGGGAGATTTTCGTTTCGTTTTGGGGGTTTGAGAAGGTTTTTTAGGTGATGTAATTTGATGGAATGAGGGTAATATTTTATGGTGGTAATATTTTGTTTTAACGAATATAATGGGTAATTGAGGACTTGGTAAAAAGAGGTGTTGCTATTTTTCGGGAAAAGGTGCTATATTACCTCTTTTTTGCTTTGTTAAATGCCTTTGTGATGATGAGAGATTGGCCTTCTTGTTTCATATATTAAAATACTTCATTATTCTTATTACAACATAACTTCTTCCATTTTAATGGCAAATATTAAAAACAAACTTTCGGCCTGAGTATGGATCCCACTGTCTCCCATACTCGATAACATATAATATGAACTAGCGAATTTATCATTTTTCACACTTTTAATAATAGTTTTATGGATTAGATTTAGATGACATTTTTGTCTCCTCCCTCACACAACCCAACCAAATTGATGTCCTATAACTATATAAACTCATTCATCCTTCATTCAGTTACGATAGAAATGCTTCCAACAACTCTATCCCATTCCTCGATACTTAATCCCATGGAATAACAATCACTTGCGAAATTACTATATATAGAAAACAACATTCAGAACCAATATATCTTGCTAATCTAAATTATTCCCCAGACACAAAATTAGCTGTTCTGTTATCTCTATTTCTCCGTGCTTTTCGTATATGCTCTCCCTCTCTTCTAGCACAAGAAACTAATACATCCACAATACTTTCAAATCATTTTCTATCCTGAGTTTTTCATCACAATAGCATTTAACAAAGCAAAAGAGAGGTATAGCACCTTTTTCCCTCCAAATAGCAACCCCCTTTTTACGAAGTTCATTACCCATTATATCGGTAAAACATATTAACCAAAAAATATTACCCATCATCAAATAACATCCACCTAAGAACATTCTCAAAACCCCAAAACGAAAAGAAATCTCCCCCAAATGCGTATATATCATCCCCTGCAATACTTCAATAAAACATATATAGGTGGAACCATAGATTTGAAAAAAAGAAAAAATCAACATACAGAGGACCTGCACAAGGACAGCATAATCCAGCTTTAACAAGTCATAAGCCGTAACACAGGCCACTCTAAATCAATTCTCACTTAATATAAGAATTATCAGAAATATCAATCCACTGAACCATCGGGAAATATCATGGAATCCTTTTGGCATTTATAATAGTAAAAACTACAATAAGCATCCCGGTGAAGTTAAGATAGATTTTATACCAAATGAATATCTGAAAACATCAAATATTTCAACAACACCATGAGAAAATAGCAGACCAACTGAAACACACCTGAACTGATGAAGATCAGAAAGAATCCGTCCTTAGCCTGAGAGGGTACTGCGTGTCGGACGAAAAATTAGCTTCTCTTTTTAAAATTTATTTCATTAAAAAAAAGTGTCTTAACAATGTTTTTAATTTGTGGTACATTTAGAATAAAATGAAGTTGACAGTAAAGCACAACACTAAAAGAGAACCCAAGGGCTTCCTCTCTAAAGTATATATTATATATATATATATATATATAATATATAAATTTAATATATATATATATAATTATATATATATAATTATATATATATATAATATATATATATATTCTATATTATATATATATATATATTATATATAATAATATATATATATATATAATATTATATATATAATATAATATTATATATAATTATATATATATATATATAATAATTCAATTAAATAAATAATTTGAAAAGAGATTTCGGAAAATATTTAATTTTTTTTGAAGATATTTACTTTAAATAAATAATAAATACATTAATATTTTAACAATTATATTTATTTCCTTTTCCGAATTCGTTTGATATATCAAATTTCGAATATTTTTATGTTAAAAACTGGGAAAATTATAATTTGGCCTAAATTTTAATTTGAAATATAGTAAATACAAAAAAATTGAATATATTTTAGGTATGCTTATATATAATTTGGCATCAATTTATAACAAAGGAGTAACGGAATTAAAATATATTTTTTTATTTTGTTTGATTTAACCTCTATTATTTAGTGTAAATTTACAGATACCCCGGTAGAAACCCCCGGTTCTTAATGTATTTGGGAAGCCTGAGCCGGGGCCGGGGCCGGGGCCGCAATGGCCGGGGTTGGCCAGGGCCGGGGCCCCGGTGGTTCCTAATCTATACTATACAATAAACATAACAACATCCCTGTGTGTGGGGGCGAAGAAATTGCCACATCGATATGTCCTGCGCTGTCGTAAGGAGCCACTAGGGACGGAAGTTGGGTTGGCTGCCTACTACAATCTATCTCTTGCCAGGAATGCACAAATGCAGGCTCGGAGAGGTCGAGATCGCCGTAAACGGCCTTCTATCTTTTTCGGGAAACCTGTATGAAATCGTTATGGGTAATGAATGTCAGAGAATAATGATTGAGGAGAAGAGGAGAGAGCGTGATGGATGTATTTAGAAAGGGCAATTTGATTTGCTCGCTGTGAAAGACAAAGATGAAAGGAATAGGTGAAATTAAGTGGTGTGATGTGACAAAAGGATGCAACAAAAGAAAGAGACAATGAGAGAGGAAGAGAATGGAGTTTGCAATTTTGATGAGTGACTAGTGGTACAGAGGTAGACCTTGATTGTGTGAGTCCTAGAATTTATCGGTTAAATCATTAAAGTTTGACAACGGTCAAGGTAATGTTGTGGTTGTGGACGGTATGGTCCATCTGAAGGGTAACGTTGAAGAGAGTACGATTTTTTGGGATAATCTGAAAGATGTTCTGGATGGGGTGAGTAGGAGTTACAGATTGATTGTTTTTGGGCGATTTGAATGGTTGGATAGGTGATCAAAAAAAGGGATGGTTTAACAGGTGGCTTTGGGGTGGCGGGAGAAAAATTGAGAATGGTGGAAGGTGATTGATTTCTGTGAAGAGAGAGGTTATGTGTGTAGATAATACATTTTAACACAAGAGTATCCATAAGTTACTAGAGTTGGTGTAGGTAAGATGGTCCCGAAGTGAAAAGTATGATTGATTTAGTGTTGGTGAAGAAGAGATGTTGAAGTATATGTTGGAATGTTAAAATCAGTTAGGGGTTTAAGGAAGGATTATCGATCAATTTGTTACTATGTAAAATTTAAGTTAGTGGGGCTTGGATGGGAGAGGAAGGTGATACGAAAGGAAGTAGGTAAATTAAGAGTGAGAAGTTTAGTGAGCAAGATAATAAGGAAAGTAATAGTAGAGGCTCGCTAGTACAAACGTTGAATGTGAACAAGATTGCTACTCGAACAAATCTGGGGGAAATGAAGGAAGCAATTTGGTTAGTAGTGCAAAGGAAGTATGTGGATGTGCTAAGTAGGAAGTAGAATGTTAGACAGTGAATGGTTGGAAATGAAGAGTTATTAAAGCGGTTAAAAAGGTGAAAAAAGAGCGTGGTTGAATGTACTAACAAAGCAATGATGAAGACTCAAAAGAGATGCTTGGAATTATATAAGAGGAAAAAAGAAATAATCTACAAAAGGATGGTATAGTAGGAGAAACAGAGGTTAAATGAATCAGTTTGGAAGGGAGGATGAAATGGGGATTCAAGGGAATAAGGAAGCTCTTCTGGAAGGAAGCGCGGAAGGTTAAGAATGGAATAAGGGGAATCTGCTTAGAAATATTGAATAGGGATGGTGCTTTTGTAACTGATGAAGTAGGTGTGAGAGGAGTGTGGAAAGAACCCTTCGAGAAGCACAATATTAAAGTAATGAAGAGGTGATAGTGAACATGTGTGTGGTTATGATGGGTGCCAAGAAGGAATGGCTATATTGGGATGAAGGTTATTAGTAAGGAGAGAGGTAATGGGTAGAGTGAAAAATTTGAAAGAATGGTAAATCTGCGGTATAGATGAATTAACTGGTGAATGATCAAGAAGGAGGCGAGATGGTGAATTGAATTGATTTGGAAGTTGTGTTAGCGCTTTTATAGAGGTACTGTCAAGGGATTGGAGGAGAGCGGAAATAGTACCCTTATATAAGGAAGGGTAAGGGGAACTGTATGAATTATAGGGGAATAAGTTTCCTGAGTGTTGTAAGGGAGGTTACTGCTGGTATTTTTGGTCGAAAGAGTGCGTCGAGTGACTGAAAGGACTGATTGTGAAGAACAAAGGTGGGTTTAGAAGTGGTAGAGGAATGTGTGGATCAAATCTTTACATGAAACAAATGATTTGAGAAAATGAGGGAGAAGGAGAATAATTGTATTTAGTTTTATGGATTTGCAACGGGTATGATAGAGTTAATAGGGAACCTTTTCTATGGCAAGTGTTAAGTGATATATGGTGATGGTGGTAGCTTCTGAATGGAATCAAAAGTATGTATGACGATAGTGAAGCGTGTGTAAGAATAAAGGTGTCAATGGTGATTGGTTTAGGATTAATAGCGGAGTAAAACAGGGTTGTGTTATGTCTCTTGGTTATTTCAATTTGTATATGGATGGGGTATGAAAGAATTCGAGGTGGGGATGGCAGAAAAATGGTGTTAGAATGGTGGAGAATGGAGCTGAGATGGAGGGTGCCTACCTATTATTGCGGATGATTTGGTTTTGTGTGCGAATCTGAAGAGAGTTTGGAGAGGATTGGTACAAGAATTTGGCAGGGTGTGTGTAAGGAGGGGCTTGAAAGGTAACCCGTGGATAAGAGTAAGGTTAGGTTGTGAGTGAGGAACTCTCAGGGGAAGTCTTATGTTAGATGGTTGAGCAGCTAAGAAAAGTGTCTGAGTTTAAATATTTAGGGTATATGTTGGACGAGAAGGGAAAGGGATGATGCAGATTGTAGTAGGACAGTTGTGAATGGCAGGCAAGGTTGCTGGGCAACATTAAATCGTTGGTTGATCGCAAAGGGACTAGATCCTTGAGTGTCTTAGGGTCTTACTGAGGGTAATGTTGATTACTGTGGTTATTGTATGGGTAGTGAACTATGGTCTGAATAAGAAGTATAGATCTAAAGTTCATGTGTTCAGATGGAACAAATCTTAGGGGTGATGTTAGGTGTGAGAAGAAATGATAAAGAGAGGAATGAACGTATTAGAGAGCTGGGTGTGGTGTGAAGAAAGGGGTAAATGAGAGAATAATGAAAAGATATGTTGAGATGGTTTGGTCATAGTCGGTTGGTTAAAGTGATAAGTACGGTTGGTTAAGCGGATGTATGTGGTGAGTGTGTTATGGGAACCGACCGGCTGGGAGACCGAAGAGAAAGTGGATTGAGTTCAGTAAAAGAATGTCTGAAAGGAAGAAATGTGAGTTTGGCAGAGGCGAGAGTAGGGGTGCATTAGAGAGAATGGCGGGGTTTTGTATGGGGGGCATGGTTGTGGCCACCTGGGCCAGGGGATGAACCCTTACTTTGACGATTTACCATAGTAGGGTCCGTCGCGGTCCCCTGATGCTCTAGGGTGGATTTTCTGTCTGTGACGAGCATTCTCACTAATTAATGGTGCAGAGGGGGCGGTTAAAGGTGGGCTTTCTTTTTCGAACGTTTGATCATGTTCTCCTACTCGGCTTTTCTTTTCGATACTGTGTACGCACCTTACCATCTTGGGGCAAGAGGAAGGTGAAGAAGAAAGAAAGAATATATATATATATATATATATATATATATTATATTATATATATATATATATATATAATATTATATATATTATACTATATATATATATATAGCTATACTATATATATTATATATATATATATATATATATATATATATAAATACTTTCCGGGGCGTATTATGTTTGAGAAGAAATGATAAAATGAAATGAACGCAATAGGGCTTTGTGTGGTGTGAAGAAAGGCATAAATGAGAAGAAATAAACAAGAATCTTTAAGAATTGTTTGGTCATATGGAAGGCATTGGAAGGGACGGATGAGGGTTGGTTTTTAGCAGATAATAGGGCAAACTTGGTAAGTATCTGGAAATTGACCGGCTTTGGGAGACTTTAGAAAAAGTTGGATTTGATCAGTAAAGGATGTCTAGGAAAGGAATGAGAGAAGAAAGGTTGCACAATAAGAGTGAATGGCGGGGTTTTTGTGAGGGGTCTAGTTGTGGGCCGCCTGGTGTCCAAGGGAAGAACCATACGTAGAGATACCAAAGTGAGAGTCTGTTTCACAGTCTCGTGAAGCCCTAGAGAGAATTTTTTTTCTGATTGCAGACGAGTTCTCACTTAAGGGTATGGTTTGACGGTACGAGTGGGCTTTCTTTTCAACTCACGTCATGTTCTTCTACTACTTATCTGTCTCCAGTGTAAGATGCAAACCACAAACCAGAAATCTGGGGAAAGGAGGGTAGATACTGAAAACAAGTCTCAATCAGAAAAAAAAATAACATCAAGGCTTCGACGAATTGCATGGACCCTACTGTGTTATACATAGCCATGTGGGTTTAATCACTTTCACCATGCGGCAAACAACCATATCTTCACAACTTCGCCATTCAATACTTTTGCAATTTCTTCTGCTACGCTACTGCTTCTTTTACTGGACTCATCCACTTATTCTTTGTCTCCAAACCTTTTCAATTTCCAGTAATTCACACTATACTCTGCTTAACCAACCATTCTCATCTCTTTCATTGACAACATTCAATGTACTCTTTAATTC